>NWUY0304905108.1:0-11197 GCA_004151065.3 Larix sibirica
CCAACCAACATTTATATTTCCTATTGTGAATTTAGTGTACATGGTATATAATGTTCAAGCAATATGTTTTCATGAAAAGCTAGTATTGACATTCTACAATTTTCCAATTCAGACATGGCTGAAAAGATGACCCCCAAAAGCTATTATGATAAGATTAGTAGGAGAAGTCAGTTGGTTCTGTCAATTTCATACCATTGCTCTTATAAGAGTCTCACCATTTCCTTACACAATTTTCAATTATGTTGTTGTTGCAACAAATGTCAAGTATGTCCCGTATATATGTGAGTCATTTGTTGGAATGGCTCCAGAAACCTTCATTGCTATATACAAGTGAGAAATTATATGTTGTTTTACTAGCATAAATTTTATATGTACTTATCTATTAGAAGTTATAACTGCTTTTATATGCTATGTGTGGGAATGCAAACCTCTTTTTGATGGGTTTGTCATTCAACTCTGATATGGGAAAATGTTGATAAATGATCAAAATTATGGAGTGCATTGAGTGGTTTTAACTTGCAACTATCATTTCAATACACAATAAGTCATAAACCCGATTTTATGCCTCTTTAAATGCAATCAATAAGTATTTTCAAAATTTGATGCGGTAGAGTATATTGATATTGTGACGTTCTAGCTTCGTTATTACACCATTGGCCTCTTAAAACCATGCAGATGAATGAAGCTAGAGTATAAATTTGCTTGAAGATGCAATTTTCTGTAAACTTTGAGGGTCAATGTTATATTTTAAGGGGGCAAGACTACAATCAAGTAGAAAACAAACTTTTGAATAAGATATGCTAGAATAAAATTTGATTGTATGGTTACAATTAACGTTTTCATCTAATCCGATCAAAGTTATGCCACAAAACATTATATGTATTATTGTTTACCTAAATACTTTATTTTTGTCGTTTTCTTATTCATCGGCTAAGGTTATATATTGAAGGGATTATGTTTTCATGCCTTTTTAATTCACTCTTTACATCTATGTGGATGGTATTATGTATGTATACAATATAACTAGGAAGTTATTAGGTATGTACATCTATTTTGAATATCTCTGTATTTTTTTTTAAATCTCCCATTTTCGTCGGATATCCGACGTTCCCTTCCAAAGAATCCGACGTCGTCGCCATACCACCGACGGTACGAGGATCCGGATATCATACGTCATATAATGCAATTACCGTCGGAGATCTGACGTTCGATTCACAAAAATACGACGAGCATGCCAAACCACCAACGTCTCGTACCGTCGGTGGTTTGGCATGATATCCATCATGTCTATCGGATAACCGACGCCTCTGTTGGCGGATATCCGACGCCTCTGTTGGCGGATATCCGACGCCTCAGTTGGTGGATATCTAACAACTCTTAAATTAACGTATGTCGGATATCCGACCTCCTATAAAGTTATAAGTGTCAGATATTCGACGAGAATATTAAAAGAGTAGTGGTCGGATATCCGACGAGTCCATTTTGTTGTCGGGTATCCGCCGAAGTGCAACTAACGTTTAAAGATGGAGAAGCTTGTCGGATGGTCGACAGGGTGATGTCGAAAATCAGACATATATGCCGTCGTATTTTGGGTTAAAAAATCCTAGTGATTTGAGCTAATGGCCTATCAAACTTATCCAACCAACCTTCTTCAAAATCTATGAAATGTCTGATAGAATTACCCACCCTCTCCATAATTTTACTATGCCACAACTCTATAGGAAGGCCAAGCATCAAGACCCATACTTTTTGAAAAAAATGGGCTCTCTTCTTGGGTTAAAATCTATGGTCCAATGTTTTAAAAGTTGTCCTAATAATCCTCACATCTAGTCCTTCTCTAGAATCAACTTCACATATTTCTTAGAGTTTAGAATGAAGATGATCCATCCTCTAACCAATAAATGAAACTTTGGGACATAGTTAAAAATGGGTTTCCACTTGAGTAACAAAAGATTTAGAGCCAACCCTTGGGGTGTAGATAAGTTGGTAATACGGTGCACCGTTAAGGAACTCCTTGCAAAGTTATCCTTGTGTACCACACATGGGGTAGTGTTGGTACACTTGGGGTATAGTGGCAACAGATCAAAATTGACCCCATGTCATGTGAGTATAATCCTGGTCTAGTTACAGATTCCCCTTGTTACAAACAAAAAAAAAAGCTTTAAAGCCTTCCTTTTAACTACTTTACCCATAAACCTTCCACCAATGGTCATAGCCATCAACCCCCGCACTTATGCAATTTGAATGTGGATTCCTACCACCATTTTGATCTTATCAAATCGAGCTAGTATACATTTAGATTATTGGTCGGGTGCTTCCTTACAATAACCAAAAACAACTTTATAGTTGGACAACTTTCTTAAACCTTGATCGTGTAAGTTTGCACCTCCTCACAATTATTGATAGGTATTGAACCATCTAACCATGAACACTACAACTTTCCATATCTTTAAATTGTACATTTGCTAGTGTAATGAATGTCCTTTGTTTTGGATCCACCCCTTCATCTGTGTATGTACCACATGCAACTTATCCATCTCCATGATGTTGCCATTTGCCAAATCTGATGAACCAACAATTTCCATCACCTTGGTTGTATAGGATGTGTTAAATATTTTAGTACATTCCCATATTCCCATAAGCTCAACATGCATCCAGAAAACCCAACTAAAACTTAGCAAATCTTCGTCGCCATAATCAACTAAATTTGTCTCCTCTTCCATGAAGTCATGACCTTAGCACCATCCACCTCAATTGTGAAACCCTAGATCGTTTCCATGATTGCAGTGCCTCTCATAGTATTCATCTAAAAAAAACTTGTATACCATCAATCTATAGGAAGAGAAAATCCTAATATATCTAAACTCAAAAGAGCACCAAATTTGTAGAAAAGATACTAAACTAGGATACGTAGTTAGATCCATGCTAAGTCACTTAAAAACAATTGAGAAAGATTTGTCAACCATGGACCATTTATAAGGGACAAATTAACATATTATATATATATAAAGTGGTGATGATACATAATCCGCAAACTCCATATACTCATGAATCTCATATAAGGCTCCTATTAATTACTCTATAGACCTACAATATTTTCCACAAAAAATACCTCAATAAGTAGTGGGTACAATAATACACAAATACACAAATAAAGTATAAGACATTAGATAATTGCACCTTGAAAACAATGATATTATGTATATGTTTATTATATAAATTTTATTTTGTTAAGTATGTAGCAATATATAATATTGATTATACTATTTTTATTATTTTTGTTATATCCATTAAGTACTAAACTGTGTAAATGCATTGAAGGGAAATATATGAAAAGATGTGTAATTTTGTTTCAACTAATTTTCAAAATAAAAATAAATCGGATACTAATTAATTTTCTAATTATAATATAACTTGGAGGGGATGCTCTATTTTATTTCATTTCATTTCATAATAAAAATAAATCCGATACTAATTAATTTTGTGATATAGTATAACTTGGAAACGATGCTCCATTTTATTTCATATTTGAAATTAATACAATCCAAAGGAATTTGAGAGTAGATTCAATCTCATTCGATATATGAAATTAAAGAAATCTAAAATAATGTATCTAAGTTTGAAAATAAAAATAAAATAAAATAAAAACCATTTTCGCAAAGTTTGGCAAAGTTTTTAGATTGAAAATGTGAATGTAATTTCCTATGTTTACAGTTTGAAAACATAGAAATTAAAAAAAAAAAAAATTAAAACTAAAGACAAGAGAGTGGCATTAATCTCCTAACCTCCATTTATATTTTATTTTAATATTTTTATATATTTTGGGACTAGATCAATCAAATAAGTCCTGATTAGGAACTTGTCTTCGATTATGGCACTCTGCCCTATGTGGCACTAAAATGCAAAAGGAAATTATCCATGTTATGGTCGCCACCATATTGACACATCTACATGGCTGACAGCATATGGAGACATCTACCAGATATTTGTGTATGCCATAGACTAGCATCCTACTAAACTCCCATTAAAAGAATAAAAACAAAAGTTGCGCTATGTACCTTGTCTTCATCAATTTTTCCACCACTGATCTTATCCAGGATAGTAGATTTTATCCAGTTGATAAGCTTGACCCAATTGCTTAGGTAGCAGCAGTGGATAGTTACTTGCATGAAATGCAGGATTTTCAGGGTTCACCAACATAGACAGAGCTAAGAGCTAAGAGCTGAGAGCAAAGGTGTAAGGCAAATACCTCACCCAACATCCCTTCCAAGAACATCAATTACAGGTCCAGATAAACCAGTTCCAGCTCCAATTACAACAACTCATGAACTGTCTATTTATAAGTAGTTGATCCCATTGAAGAAGTAGGTTACTAAGCAGATGTAGCAGTTCTTATATTAAATCAAGCCAGCTCCTATTTCGGCCTTTGGGACATCTATAGTTGTTCCATATTACTAGTTATAGATCCAACACTACCAGTAACGCCACTGGTAGCATGAGCAGCAGGACTATCAATAACCATTGTTGGGTATGAAGCATAAGTAGACCCAACACTATATAGAGCAGTAGAACTAGTAGCAGTTGCTGTTGAAGATTGAGGTCACCCCAGACTACCACAGTTAGCCAAAGCCATCCGAGGCCGAGCTAGACAACCAGCAACTACAGTTTTCCTCAGGTAGGATCATTTCGTTTATAAAGAAATGAATTTCTCGTGATATTTAGCTACTATTGATGGTGCTACCTGAACCACTTGATAAATAGCCTCTACTACCCTTCCCTCCACTATAGGTGGTTTTGGTCCAACTACCTCTATCTCTGCTTCTCCTGAAGGGAAGCCGTGCCTCAGGACTCCATTTCTCGTCGGCAGCTTTAACCTGACATCATCAATCGTCTTTCCAGATCTATAATTGGTTAATTACTGAATTACATGAACGATAAATTAAAGTATCACTGCACATTAGTGGTACAACATATTCTTCTACTGTGCTGACCAATTATATATGTTTACTCATTAGATCTTCTGTATATAAAATAGGGTTAAGTTATTGTCAATGTTACAGCAAAGTTATTATTAATGTTACAACTAGTATAAGTTTCATAACTGATTGAGTTCGAGTCAACTCCACTATATGATTTCAATAAGTAAATACAAATGATACTTGTTTTAATAAACAATTAGCATGATGTTGGAATTGCAATTTATAGTAATGGAACCAAGAATATAATCACTGTTACTTAAGTTATGAGACCATTAATAATGGGCCGAGATCATACTACAGTTTATTTTGTTTATGTTTAATTAAACATCTAATTATGATATATTAAATCAGATTTTCAATATCAGTTGTTACTTATTAAGCTTTATGTTTAATTAAATATCTATTTGTTATCTATTAATGCTATATAATTCCAATATCTCGTATTCCAATGAAGTAGTAACTTCTTAGGTTTATTCGGGTGAGGTGGAAGTTATTTGGAATGAAGTTTCCTTTACCCCAAGGATAGATTACTCGCGAGTTTCATTTTGGTGCTTCAATTGTCATGAAGTAGGGCGATAAGTCCTTGGCTTTATCAGTTTTGGGTAAGTTCCAAAATTATCTTCCTATTATTTCAAAAAATTTATCTAAGGAAAACCGGGTTAATATATTATTCTTAACTATTGATAATTTAAAAGAAGTTCACAATCCCCCAAACACATCAGAGAACTCTTCATAATTTGGTCATTTATTGCTTGTAAAAGGGGTGTTGGGGGATGTTCCTTCAAATGGTGTTATGGATGATTTGGTGGTTGGACATTTCCCTTCCGATGGTGTTTTTGTTAATAGTCCTAGTTTTGATGTCTAGGCTTCTGACCATGTTACTCAAATTTGTGAAAATCCTCTTTGTTTACCTTTACAGTCTTATACTTCTCTTCCATTGAATCATATTTATTCCTATGATCCTAAGGTCACACCAAGGGTTACCCTAGGTTACTCTTCATTGCAATTGGATTCGGGTTCGAAATATGTCATTCCTATTTTCTCTGGTAAACCTCTTGATGGGTCGGCCTTTCCTATTTCGTCTATTAGGTTTCAGAATGTAACCACAAGGAAAAACTGGGGCAAAAAAGTTATGTCTAATGACCTTTATGATTGTCAGCCTGATAAAAATTCCAAGTTTGTTAATCCCAACATATCAAAGATTACCTCCATTGGGAAAGAACTGTCACCATCCTCTCCTTTAGACTCTTTTCTCGGGGCCCTTAAAGCAGAGATGCCCCAGGCAGGGGTTTCTCAATCATTGTTTTGACCTTCAATGTCAAAGGGCTTGGTAGTTCTCCCAAAAAAACTGTCTTTAGAAATTTGATTGACATTGTTAAGTCTGATGTTATTCTTCTTCAAGAGACTATGTCCTCCAATATTCAGGCATGTGAATATTTTCTCAAGATGTTTCCTTCTTTGAATTTTTGTGGTCAAGATGCAAATGGGATGTCGGGTGGGTTGTTAGTGACTTGGAATCATTTAAAGGCACAATTTTTGTCCTATAAGACTGTGGTTGGGATACTTGTGGAAGGCAGGGTTATGGGACTGAATAGGATTACCAGGATCCTAAATATACATGGGCCTTAAAATCATAGGAAATAATTCTGGGATAAAGTGATAGAAAGCATCCTTCTTAATGATCATGACCTTATTGTAGCAGGTGATTTGAATATGACTGTGTCCTCCTCTGAAGTATGGGGATCGAGTAGCATAATCGATCCTATGGATGATTACTTTAGAAACAATTTTGAGGATGCCAATCTAATCGATGTCACTCCTAATGTTTCAGTGCCTACATGGAATAATGGTCGGGTTGGGAAAGCTGGCATAGCTAAAAGGTTGGACCGCTTCCTAATAGTTGAAAGCTTATGCATGGATATAGATAGATTTAGATCTTGGTCATTATCTTTAGGGATATCTGACCACAAACCGGTGGTTTTTCAGATGGATTTAGATAACAGGAAGATGAGCAATGCTTTTAAGTTTAATCACTCATGTATTGAAGATAAGGGTTTTTGCAAGATGTTTTTTGCTAAATGGAAGGATTATTCAAATAAAGTGTTTCATTCCTCGACTTAGTCTCTTTTATATAAATTGAAGTTTGATGTGATATCACATGAAAAGAAAAAGGAGGCAAATGAAGCATATTTACTTCAAATTGAGATGGGGTTGAATTCTTTATCTAAGACTATTCATGATGATTTTTTTTTTTAATCTAGAAAATAAATATTGGCATCATTACAGGCTTCAAGGAAGAAAATCCTCAAACAAGATGAAGAGGCATGGAGACTTAAAATTTGGGCGGTTTGCTTATCTAGTGGGGATATTAATACAATATTTTTTCAAAATTTTGCGAATTGAAGGAGGATTTATAATTCTATATGGGATTTAAATGATCCCATATGGTGTTCTTATGACGGATCGGTTATCACTTGAGAGTAGTGCAGTTTCTTATTTCAAGGAAGTATATAAACAAGGAGAAAATCCAAACTTGTTGAACCAATTGGATGTTATCAAACTTTATCCTAGAATGTTCAATATGGAAGATGGTGTGCACATTGCCTCAACAGTTTCTATTGAGGAGGTGAAGAATGTTTTAAATCAATTTTCTAAAGCTAAAAGTCGAGGCCCGAATGGTTGGACTGTCGAATTTTTCCTTCACTTATTTGATATTATTGGGAAGTATTTAGTGGATATGGTGGAGGAATCTCATAGAAATGGGTATGTTCCTGAAAATATGAATTCAACATTCATAACTCACATTCCCAAGAAGGACAAGCCAATTTCTTACAATGACTATAGACCTATATCCTTATGCAATTTGGTCTATGAAATGATAGCAACGATTATTTCTAACAGGATTAAAACAATTTTGGAGCAAATGCTATCTAAGGAACAATTTGGATTCTTATCTAATAGGCAGATTTTGGACGCGATCAGGGTGGCCCACAAGAATGTCCTAATTCCAGTAATTACAAGAAACTGCAAGCCTTTATTCTAAAAATGGATTTAATTAAGTCTTATGGCAGAGTTGATTGGTCCTTCCTTCATCTTGTATTAATACAAATTGGATTTCCTGTTGAGGTTTATGATTGGATAATGGCTTGCATCTCAAATACAAATTATGCCATTCTTGTTAATGAACATCCTACTTCTTTTTTCAAAGGGAACAAAGGACTCCGACAAGGATGTCCTTTATCTCCACTGTTGTTTCTCCTTATCATTGAAGATTTAATTCTGCTCATTAATTCAGCAAAAATTGGAAAAAGAATCAAAGGTATTATGTTTTCTACCCTTCTGCAATTTATCACTTACTCTTTGTTGATGACGTCCTTATTTTTGGAAGGGGTTCAGTACAAGAATGGAGCCAATATTCAGAAATCATAAATTCATTCTACAGTGCCTTAGTTATGGTTGTGAGTTCCAAAAAGTCAATCTTTCTTTTCAATTGTCCTAAGTAGGGTACAAAACAGGGTTTATGTGAACAAATTTCCTCTTTTTTCCATATTAGATGGTTACGATTCAGAATGGCTTCACATATTTAGGTTCTTTCATAAAACCTAATGGTTATAAAAAAGATGATTGGAACTAGCTGATAAAAAGGGTTGAGAAAATGAGTCATTGGTCCTTTAGGTTCTTATCATTGGGTGGAATATTAGTGCTTGCAAATTCTGTTTTACAAAGCATCCCTGTCTATTGGTTGTTGTTGGCAATGGTGCCTAGATCAGTTTTGGAGGCTATAAGAAAGGGTATGTTCCAGTTCATTTGGTCTGGTAATATTTTCTCTACAAATTTTCATTTAACCTCTTGGAAAAGTATTGCACTTCCGAAGAATCTTGGCGGATGGGAGTTCAAGCAGATTTTTTGGTTTGCTGAGGCGTTAAGTGCTAAATTTTTTTGAAGAGGGTTATTTGGTGACAGCCTATGGAGTAAAGTTTTAAAAAGAAAATATATTAGAGCCAATCCATTAATAGAATGGATTTGAAACCCTCCTAGGTTATCTTCCAACGCCTCAATTATTTGGAAAGGTCTGTATCGAGTTTTGTCGATATTGAAGAAAATATTGGGCTAGAATATTGGTCAGGGTATTCAAGTTTACATTGGAATTGATCCTATTGTTAGTATGGGGGGGATTTTTCATCTTTCACAACATCTCATTCTGCATCTTCACTTGCATAATTTACAGGTTTTAGCACAAGTTTGCAGGGAAGTGGTCTCTGGTACTTCTTCGTCCTATTGGTACAATTCTTCAGACTTAGGTCTATATGGAATATTGGGAGGAATGGGATAAGTATGTCCTCTCTCTATACTTTGCAGGCATCAAATTATCAAACAAACTGGATTGTTTGGTTTGGGATTGCGCGGATTCAAATGGTTCCATTAATGCAAAGAGAGCGTATGATTTTATCATCTCTGAAAATGTCCAGTATTCTCCAAAATGATATGCACTGAAGATATGGAAATGGAAGATCCATGTCAAAGTTAGATGCTTCATTTGGTTAAGTCTAGAAAATTGCATTCTAACTTGGGATAATCTCATCAAAAGAGGTTTTTATGGCCCGGGTATTTGCTCTCTATGTTTTTCTTCCAATGAATCTGTGACTCATATTTTTGTATCATGTTCCTTTTGTAATAGTGTTTGGGAGATGTGCTCTCAAGTTTTAACTTTCAAAGTTAATTGGAAGACTAGCAATTTTCAAGAAAGCATGCTAACATGGTTATGTAAAAAGACTTCTTTTAAAGAACTTCCTATACTTATCATCTCGGAAATTTGGAAATGTAGAAACATAGATATTTTTTAAGATAAAAAGTTTTCCATTTCTCAAGTCTATTACAGAGCCATTGGTAATTATTTTGAGTTTCATAAGCCCAAGAAGAAGGTAAATATCAGTGCCCTCAAGAAACCATAGTTTAATGATACTCTATCGATGGGATTATTTGATGGTGCACAAAAAAATAGCTTATGTGGGGCTGGAATGCTCCTTAAAATTAGAAAAAGGACATTTTATTAGGCTCAAATTTGGTGTTGGAGAAGGAACAAAAAAAATATGAGATGTTAGCATTATGGGGCCTTTTATGGTATGCTAAGAAAAAAGGAATCCAGTGTCTTCAAATTGATGGGGACTCAAAGACTATTATTGGTTGCGCCAATGGTATTTCCAGTTTTTATGTTCTGCATCTTTCTCATTGGATGAACAAGATTTTGGAGCCGAAAGAGTTTTTCTCTATGTTATCCTTTACTCATATGTATCGAGAATTAAACTGTGATGATGATTGTTTATCAAAGGAGGCAGTGGGACATATGGATGGAGTTATTCATTTTGAGGAATTTTTTTATGATGCTATTATCATCAACAAAGGAGCGGTCTCTTTCTTTTAGTATATGCTAGTTGTTTCTTTTTTATGGGAGTTAGATAATTATCCATTCTGAGCTAATACAATAGCATGATAGTTGATAGTTGAGTCTTTATGATAGCTAGAAGCATTGATATGTAGCAAGTATGACGTTTAAGTTTTGTCAGAGATATTCATGTTGTATTTTTGGGAAAGATACATGAACTATCTGATCAGAACGATGTAACTTTGATTCAATTTTGAATATCAAGTTACTTTTTTTTCGGCTTGAAAAAAAAAAAGATTGCTTGGGTTTAGTTGCATGAGAAAAATAAGATGTAAATTATTATATGTGTTTTTATGTAATTATTCTACCTATTTTTGGGAAAAAATGGTAAGCATCTATAAAATTTGTTCGCATATTGTTCTAAATAATTGTGTTAAATTCTTGATTGATTAGGGTGCACCATTGGTAATTATTGTTGGATTATTATTACTAATTGATTGATAAGAAACAAATCCGCTTGTGTTAGACTATTTTTCTCTCCATATCATAAAAAACAAAGCATACAAATTCAGGGAAAAATAAATTGTACCTCTCATATCAATGCATTATGACTAGCACAACCACTTAACTTGTGGCCGATGAACACCAGTTGTATGTTACCTTCTTTAGTTAAATGGGTTGTCTATCGCTACCTATTATCCATGCATGAGCTATGAGTTATCCATGCATTAACTACTAGTTTGTTTTATATATATATATTTTTTATAATTGTTTATTTGGATATATTGGTTCACCCTAAATTCTAAGATATAAACACCTATCAATATAAATTTTT
>NWUY0304905839.1:0-29704 GCA_004151065.3 Larix sibirica
TACTTGGATTTAAGAGCTTTGTCCATACAATTACGTAATTAGAAACAACTGCATTGCTAGGAATCCGAGCCTCTCGCCTTTCATTTAATGCCTGCCTGCTACTCACAGATTTAACCACTTTCTTATACCTTTTAGCCTTAGAACACTTCCTGAATTCATGCTTTGTTGCTATTGCACTATTGCTATTTACACTCTGCCTACCTACCTTATCTTTTACAACCCCACCCACCGTACTAGACCTAGATAGATCTTCCCTATACTACTTGGATGAATGAAGCGCTTAGGGAGGTATAGCTATAGACCCAGGATTGTATAGCATGGCATGAAACAACCACCTTACCCTTCTTCCCCTTATGTGTTTTCTTTTTGCCCTAAACCTTCTGCATTAATGTTTAGGAAGTACTGCTATTGACCTTCTCTTAGAAGCACCGGATGGGATAGGATGGATGGAATGGATGGAAAGACCAGCATAGATAGAGCGAGCTTTACGGGCTTCAGACTACAAGGAGATGCTTTTATCACACTTGCTTAATGAATGCTTTAATGAATGCTTAGGAAGTATGGCACTCTGACTATTCACTCTTACTTTTCTATTTACCAACCAGAATACATAACCCTACTTAGTTAGTGGATGGAGTACTGCCTGTCCTTCACAACCCACTTGATTAATTAATCTTCTTAGGGAAGTACAACTATAAAACCGGGCATGGCATGGATGAATACCTTACCCTTCTCCCTTACTGAAGTGTTTCCTAACTACCTATCCACCTTCAGACCTAGACCTTTCTACCTAGACATCACTTCCTGAATGAATCGCTTAGTGAGTCGGTACCGCTATCAGGACGGACAGATTTGGACCAGGACTCTTCCGGTTCGGCCGAGCCTTGCCCCATACTATTCAGGAATTAGAATCCACTGACTATAAATAGACCTACCTTTTTATGCCTTCACCCGACGGAGTGCTGCCCAACAACACTTGCTTCAGCCAGGCCAGGAATAGAAGGGTACAGCATCTATGAACCCTTTCGAGCTATCCACTATCGAGAGAATTTAGAGGATTTCAATCTAGATAGAACTTCTATTTCTTCTGCACTAATGTTAAGGTGAACTACAGCGGGCGGGGCAGGCAATAAATTCGCTTCGAATAGATCACAGAAAACATTCGCATTTTCATTTTTAATGATGATACTTACTTACAATGCACCTTTGGATCTTCAACATAACATGGTTTCATTCACGCTTTTCAGGGCCAGTCAGCAATTATGGGGAATAGCACCGGTTAGTAAGTGATTTATTGGACAGAGGGGGGTCCCCAACGGAATAGCAGCACCGGTTTGTGACTGATTGCCCACATCGGCTGAAAGGAGAGAGGCGGTATAACGGATGATTTAATGACAGCTTGAGTGAATGAGCATTGGAAGCCTTAACCAGCAATACAGAACAGGAGGTCTACAGATATTCAATGGGCCTAATCACAGGGAGGGGAATAAGAAAGGGAAATAATAAAGGAGAATACTAAATTAGGCTACTCCGCTAATACAATGGGAGAGGCTAATCCGATGATACAATGGGAATAATCAACGGGAATACTCAATGGGGACTAATAAATGCAATACTCGCCTGGGATACTCGACACTAGAGACAGGAAGATGGATCTTTTTAGTTACTTACGAGCATCTAGATTGAGACTCTAATTGGATTGAATTTGATTGAGAACTTATTAGTCTGATGATGGGAGCGGTGCCCACAGACACGATGATGATGACACGATGAGGCTATATGAGTTTGTTACATGTTGAGTACTCAGAAAAAAACACAATTAGATACACCTAATCTGGTAGGCCATCTCTAAATAAATATCTAAATAAATAAAATATATCTCAGCTCTGGGTGGTAACTTGGCTGCAATGGGTGAGTTTGGGGATATGCTCGTAAGTAAACAACATGGCTCAATGTCTGAAGGTGGTCACGTGGGAACATAATTGATCTCATTCAGTGGATCGATGGGTGAACCTCCTTCTATCAGTTATGGTTACTAAATAGGGCCTTTCTTCTCCTTCTTCTTGTCCGGTGTTGATGTGTGCTTTCTTCTCTGTTGGGTATGGCTTGAACGATAGGGGACATCTCCTTCCTCTTTCGATGAGCACAGGATTTCATTCAATTGCTACCCAATTAATTCGCGCGTACAATAAGAGTAATTGATCTGTCACGATCAGGTGGTAGATACTTAAACAGTATATTCTCCGGGTGAAGCTCGATATCGAGTTGAAGTTCGCGTGGATTCAGTTGTTGGCCTTTTTTAGATACCTTTTTACATACTTTTATATCTGTATAAATATCATCTATGGGTGTATATCTAGCGAAACATGTGTTGATGTTTATGTGCTTTATGTATGTTTTTGCTTCTGTATATGATATTGACATGTTTGGCGTGGTTTGTTTTCCTTGTTGTTAAATGAGAGAAATTCCAACTATTCTAATAGTTTATTTACTAGATCATCAGTATATGCATTATGCCCTTTTTGGATGTGTATTAATGTAATGTGTTCAAAATAGTATGTGATAAGTCTGACCTTCAGGAATTATCAGAGAAGATGTAGTGACTAGACTCAGTATATCTGATTTAACTGGGAGACAGGGAGCTATGAATCCAGGTGAACGTGTAAGCGATGAATACGTAGGTTGATGGCATCAGTCAGTAGGCCAATAACATCATCGTATTCTACTTTGTTATTGGTGGTTGAGCCAATGCAACCACTGTCAGAGTGCAACAAGTGGTGCGTGGGGTAAGAAAGAGTCCAGGTGGAGGAGGCTAAGTTATCTGTGTGACTGCTTTCTCCATCAGTGAATCTGAGATAATAGGGGACTTCTATAATCATTTGTAAAAAAGGATGGAATAATAGCGTGAGCTAGAAAATTTGAAGACTAGGGGACAAAAAAAAGAAAAGTATGCTACATTGTACAAAGAGATGCTTTTCTAATTTAGGCATAGAATTTCTTTAGATACGGTCCATTGAAAAGCTGCCTAAGAAAGGATCCATCATGGTGAACCAACCAGTATGCCCCTTTCTATAAGATTCGTTTTATGATGAAGAGGCCATACCATAAAGATGAAAATGAACCTAGTCATAGTTTTTCTTTGGTGGAACTGTATACTAGGACCATTTCACTCTCAGAACAAATTTTAGGTACGGAACACTGTGTGAAAATATTTCACTTTGGAGTGTTTCTTGTTCACCTCGATGTTAGTTTGAGCATCATGGCAATGCTCATCCAAGCTTTGTAGGAATAACAGTTGTTGTTTTATGTCGGAGGTGTGCAGAATAAGTTTGACAATGATCTTCAAGGCAAGGAGCTCGTATTCAATGGATAAGATGGCTTCTATGCCCTACGTGAGCTAGAATGGTGTTCAACTCATTACAGATTTTACCAATGTGTGGTATGCCCATAGGGTGATAAAAATTAATAGATGCCAATTGGTTTTGTGGCTTATCGATAGTTCGTTAGAGAATGGGTTTTATAACTTTATTGATGGCCTCAACCTGGTAATTGACTTTAGGGTAGTAAGTTATGGCTTGTTCGAGGATCAGTCAAAAGCTATTATTCATATAGAAAACTCTAACTCCCACTATAGTTTCTTGTGACTTTCCCCATATTATTTTGAAATGAATGCTTTTATAGTTGTTTGCTACTTTCCACTCACATACTCATCTTATGTTGTAACTGGCAAGAGAGACTCACCCTATGTGGATCTTTATCCCTCCCTATACCAATAAGTTTTTGGTATTATATAGATTTCTTTTAGTGGAATATTTTCATGCCAAGACCATAAGTCTATGGTGTGTGTTTCATTAATCCCTTGATTGGATTTGGATAAGGCATCATTATTATGATTTGGATTGGATTTTAGCTAGTTTAGTTGCCACAACTTATGGTCAGAACCTGATTGATTTGGGTGAGTCTCACAACATGATGATTTGAAATAGTATCTCTAACTTCATGTAGTCTTCTAGTTTCACTTATTTTCCTGATAAGATGGTACCTTTATTTAAAAGCTGCAAGTACAAAGATAGATATTGGTTTCAACTTAAAAGCACTCTAGGGGCATCATACCGCTTCCAAAGCACCTTCTCTAACCACGTCCAAGGATGGAATCACATGAACAGGATGAGAGTTACCTGTTTATTCTAAGACCTACAAATTCTTTTTTCCATTCCGAGAGTGTGTGGGGTGAATTACTACCCTGAGAACTAACTCTGATACACCCATCCATGCATTACGTCTGTCCACTAAATGGGCGTGGACCCATAGAGAAGCAGCCTTTCAACCCCTTTCATAAACTTTCGGAGTGCTGCCTTTACATGGAACAATGCTCCTATTTGGAAACTCTCTCTCTATAAAGGCCTATTTTGACTTGCTGCTACGGGGTGCTGCCTATACATACATTGATTTACAATGTTGCATATCTCCCATTTCAATTAGAATAAATTCTATTTCTATTGGTCTAATGACTCTTTGTCCCTACGTCTACGTTTCGTTTATAGTTGAAACCCAGAGTAGTGCCATATCTTAGTTCTACTTAGTTGATGCTGGAGATCCACATTGGTTGTCTGTCTGGTGCCGGCCAATGCCAGAGCTGGGCTAAGAGAGACTCCGCTTAGTCTACTTGGGGTGGTCCATACGCGTTAATATATGCTATTGGCATATCTAAGTTTTGCTTTATATCTGATGTCGCTATATCTAACTGGCTCTGCTGAAACCGGGTATCCAGAGCTCTCCATGGGAAATGTGCCATTGAAAAAGAGAACTCTTTTCTAGTCTCCCATTCCTATGAACTAGTTCTAGTCCGATTTGAAAAGAAGAGAAATAAAAACTCTTATCTCTAGCTTTAACATATGATCTCACATCATCTCCACTTGTTACTATATGATGATGTTTCCATAGAAACGTTTACACTTGGATTCGCATATCTACGACCCTTCGGTGTATTTTCTCGTACCTCGAAAATATTGAGACTTTGTCCGTTTTAAAAGGAAGGAATCAGCTTCTGCAGTCTCACCTTATGGAGACACACAACTTACCTTAACTAGTCTCGCTTATTGCCATGTAACTAACTAAGTGCACGGACTCTTAAGGCTTGAACTCTATGCCTTGTGGACTTAATACATATGAGATATTTTGGCTATATTAAGTTGAAATGTGCCATTGCTACACCCAGGCCCACTTCCCTAGCTGAAAGAAAGGAGATGAGTTAGTTACTACTCATTTAACAACCTGAATCAGACATTCCGATATGAACTTAGTGCGTTGTGTCCGTGTTCCAAAAGATATGAGACTTGCATATATAAGTTTAACTATGCCTAATCCAATTATAAAGGTTCCGAAGAGGAAAGGCTTGCTTGACCAAAGGGAGGGCAAGGTGCACCTTACAACTTTTCTCCAAGCATTACCTGGTTCAACAAACAATCTGAAGTTAATTTGGATGTTTTCCCTGCTGCTCTGAAGAATAAGAAGGTTGTTTCCGTCCTAGTTCCAAAATAAATGCGCTGAACAACCAATGCTATGGGGCAGGTTTCAATTGCATATCTACCTTGCATCCCAGCCAGAAGTCGTGCAGCCTGGGGCCGATCAACGCCGGGGGCAGGTGCAACAACCCGTATTCCCTATAGTAGCTGCTGCTCCTCCAAAGCCAACAACATATGACAACGCATAGAGAATAATTTCTTCCATTTTCACATGCTATACTGGGGGGTTTAAATGACCCTTTATCCGCCCTCCCGCTCTAGGTGCCGAACCCGGGGCCATCGATTCGAAAGCTAATAAATACACATTTCGTCTGAACTCGCAAAGACTGAAACTAGTTGTACCATTGCCCCATGTTACCAGATGCGCCACCTCTCTAACGAACCTTGACCTTGTGGCCTACGATACAGCCATATATACATTTTCACATAGGATGTCGCCATGTCTACGTCCTGGCTAGGAACAAAGAGAATCCGACCTATTTATATATGATATCGCCATGGATAAGTACTGGCATGCTATGGCAGGTTTGAACTCGCATAGAGAAGTTGGTTGAACTTGCCCAGAGGCCATATGAGTTATCGGGCTAGTTGATGCTGGTGGATGGAGATCCACTACTACTAGGTGGTGTCGATGCCAGAGCTGCTGGGCTAATAGAGTCTTGGTGACTCTACTTGGGGTGGAACAACTACAACTACTACAACCTATGACTAAATGATCTCGCCATAGAGATATTCTACTAAGACCAATAACTATATGATATATCGGCATATCTACCTGGCTATGAACAACCATCTCTACCTGGCAATAAATATAGTAAGTGTCCCATGTGGACCTTATACATATTATATCGCTATAAAGACGTGTTAACCTATGATATCGCCGCCATGTAGAAGTTTACCTTTGACTCGTCCAAGGATAAGACCTATGAAACCTAACCGGCAGATCTCGCCCAGCCATACCTACTACTACAAACTATTACTATATGATGTCACCATGGAGACGTTGGTTGAACCGAGAGTAATGCCATCTTAGTTCGGGCTAGTTGATGCTGGTGGAGATCCACTACTAAGCCAGGATGTCAGAGCTGGGCTAATATTTCTGCACATGGTCATTTCAGGAACTTGACCTAGGTGGGTATGCCCCACCATAGCCCACTTAAACCTAACCGGGACGTAAGCCCACCACCATGCTCATATAACCATAGATATATGATGCATTGAGACCTTTTTAACCTATGATATATTGCCATGGAGAAGTTGACCTGGCACCAGACATGAATTTAGAGAATTGCATATTATATGTTTTCAAGGTCCCCCTACTAGTGGGGTTACTATATGATATTGCCATGGAGAAGTAGTCCTTGCCAGGAACAAAGAGAAAACATGTTATGGAGGACCTGGAGGCAAGTGTCTCAATCAACGCCCTGATCTCCTGTTAATATACAATGTCAAAATGGAGACGTTAGAATCGCATATAATTTTCTGAAGTGTGAGGGGAAAAAGCTCACCTGACGGTAGGAGGGTGAGGTGCACTAAACACAAAACTGATCCATGGGAGAGGATAGGCTTGACCAAGAGATAAACTGGCTAGGTATACCCCGCATTACTTCCACCACGTCAACCTATTCCTAGCTAACCCCCGTATAAAGTCCACCCCGCTATTAGGCTTATCTGCCCAGCTCTCTAGACCGCACTATCCACTGCTATCTATGTATGTCCCGTATCACTGGCAGGTGAAAGTAAATCCTTTAATTAAATGCATTAGTGTGTAGGTTATATATGTAAATATGTCATACCAAGTATATATAATTTACTGAGTATAGCTGGAATCAAGGGAAGTAGTCCTCAGCGATGCATGCCTCACCCCATTGAGTTAGGGCGTGGGCAACAAACAACCTCTCTGCCACACGAACTATAAGGGTCAGTGTAAAGAACAAGTGTCCTTAACAAGCCCATATTATATCTGAGATATCTATTGATTACTATATATATACCTAGATGGCAGATGCATATATAGATATAGCTTACCACCATGCTTGATGAGACTAGCTTGGTTAGAACTACTTGCTTGGACATATTATAACTAGACTATTAGGTTAGACAGCATGGTTCGGGTAGACGAGCTTCAGCTTCGCACAGGTTTGGTTCGGGTAGACCAGTTGGATTAAACATCCGAGGTACGGTTAAAAGATAAGAACAAGACTATTAGGTGGGACTGCTTAGATCTACTTATACTTTTACTTATTAGCTGAGAACAAGACTATAGGTTCAGTGAACTACTAGGACAGATTGGCTTAAAACTATACTATTGTTTAATGGAACTACTTGGTCAGAGAAGAAGTATACTAATTGGTTGGACTAGAACTACTAGCTTGGCTCGTTTAGCAGCCCCAGTGAGTAGCGAGAGGGATAATAAGCCCAATAGAAGTAAGAGGTCTGGGGGTTATACGAGGTTTGGGGTCGGGGATTATAAGCCGAATATCAGTACGAGGTAGGGATGATTACCAGCCCGAAGCAGCTCGGGAGGGAGGAGTACCAGCCCGAAACAGTACGAGTCCCCGTAATAGTCTTTGTCTTCGGCTAACCCGGTTGATCCAGACTACTGAGTTTGTTTCAAGCCTGAGTTGATCCCGGCAACTGAGTCAAGCCATTAGCATAGGCAACAAAGACTGTATGGCAGCTCAAGGAGTTTGGCTAACGCAGTTGATCCGGGCAACATTATATATGGAAGCATCAGGCCACTTTCCTTATATATATATTCCTTATCTATGCGAGCACGAGTTTAGTAGCCCCTAGGGGGTGCTCTTTATTCCCTTTCAGTCGAGTAACTTCAAGTTTATATTATACCTAAAAACCAAATATGTGCAAGGCTACCTTACTATCCATTTACTTACTTTGTTTACCACTAAAACCCTGAGTTACGCATTTTTTGTTCCAATGTGCCAAGCTAGCTACTGCAGTAATATTCTATTTTATCATTGCATTATCTCAAGAGTGTATCCGATTTAAGATATAAATGAACTCTGCACACCACAATTTTGCATCCCTCTCCTTTCTCTTTATAGGGTTTCCCTATTAGGTATAATCTTTAGGATTGTAACCAGGGACTTTTTTCATTATAACCTGACCTGCAGGCAGGACTTGGGACTTACCTTCAAGACTAGGGGTTTTACTTTTAGGATAAGGGATCTGGGTGGGAACGAGCTAAGAATGGAGGGTGATCCCAAAGAGCAGTCGATAAATCCTTACATTGTTAAAGAGGAGGACAGGCTAATAATAAGGGTGTTTAGAGGGAAGGTAGAAGGGGCTTTATAAAGGCGTGCTGCTCCGGGCTTGAAGTGCATGGTGTTTTTTCTCCTTCACTTCAATATTCTTATCTTTTTGAAGGAAGGACCTGCCGCGGTCAGTTTAGTAATTACAACCCTTTGCTAAATTGCATAGACTAAAATAGAGTTGTTGGAATCAGCCACGGATGCGCCAACTTAGAGAAAAAGTATAAGTAAGAAAGATGTATCAGAATGCAATAGAGTTATAAGTTTGTAGAGAGAAAAAGAGTAGGATTTTCATTATGGAGTTTTTCTTTACCAATGCTCATGCACTAATTGACATAATATAGTATTTGCACCTGTTGTGTAAACAGTTGTGGGTAAGGTTCCAATGGTCGAAGATAAAGCAATAGATTGAGCAATTGCAAGCCTGATAAGAAAGGTTTATTATCAAGTTATTTATTCCGATTATACAGCAGTACGTGCAACTAATAGGACTTTTTGTATTGGCTTACTGAAGAGGCAGAGAGCAACAACTTTGATAGCAATTAGATTTCAAGACTACGTTGCTATGCTGCTTGCTGCTTAAAGTGAAGCCCATAATGTTAGAGCTAGCAGTGTATCTATATTGATTATTCAGCGTTAGTTGGCTTATACGAGCGAAATATGACAAATGATTATTTCCCCTATATAGAGTGGTTTAAAGGCAAGTCAGAAGGCGGGCGTGATTAGGCAGATTTCTTATTGATAGGTACTGCCATATATATAGATCTATACAAGGTTATACCTCCTTTCCTGGCCTTCCTTCCTTAAAGTGGTAAATTCAGTACTAAAAGGTGGCCTGGTAAAGACCTATCGGACCTTGGAACAGGATTAGTACGGGATAGTGGCTCTGAAACTTATAGAGAACTAGTAAGATATTCAGTAGCAGGCGTAGCAGGATGTGAAAAAGAAGATGAAATCCCACCCCTAGCTAGGTACCCATGATGTTATATGTGTGGCCCAGCGGAGTGCTCTACCCCAAACGATCAGTAGCATGCACGCTCTACTGCTGGAATATATTTTGATAGCTGGCTATGCCATTGAAAGGCGAATCCTTACATTATCACGCGCATCTAAGAGCTCTACTAATGCAATTGACTTCACCCAGTGTGAAATTGCTTGATCAAACTGGAGAAGGAGAAGGTAGAACAAGCGGATCTGGAGTAGAAGGCACTGGGATTCACCTAAAGCTCGCCTGCCTTAGGGTCGAGAGGAGGAACCGGAAACACTACCCCCTCTTGGGATAAAAAAATAGAGATTTTTGTTACTCAACTATACACCCTTTCTAAGCTATACCCTTTAATGAGGTTTATCTCTGAGTTCCAGTATTCATCCAGTAATGCGCAGTATTCCCCTCCTTCTGAACTAAATAGGAGCCTATGATTTGGGGTTGGACCCGGGCAACAAAGTGGAGTTGGAGATGATCCTCCCAAGAGGAGCTGAAAACCAGAATGTCATCTAAATAGATAACCACAAACCTACCCAAATGTAGCCGCCTGAAGGTGTCGTTAATAAACCTCATGAAGGTGGACGGAGCATTGGTTAGCCCAAATGGCATGACGAGCCACTTATACAACCCTAAATTTGTTTTTAATGTGGTCTTAATGTGTCTGCTACGTGCATCCTGACTTGGTGGTAGCCTGCTGTAAAGTCCATTTTAGTGAAAAAGCGAGCACCCCGCAAGTGGTCCAGT
Organism: Larix sibirica; assembly: GCA_004151065.3. Classification (NCBI taxonomy): domain Eukaryota; kingdom Viridiplantae; phylum Streptophyta; class Pinopsida; order Pinales; family Pinaceae; genus Larix; species Larix sibirica. The sequence continues at coordinate 10,527 of NWUY0304905839.1, forward strand.
AGGTTGGCAATCCAAGGAAGGGGGTACCGGTTCTTAACAGTGGCCTTGTTTAGGGCATGATAGTCTGTAACCATGCACCACTCATTGGAATCTTTATTTGGGATTATGATGGTTGGGAAGGTACAAGGAGAGGAGCTGGGTTGGATGTGGCTCAACTCAAGTAATTGGTTAATTTTATCTTCAATCTGCTCAGCTTCGTGAGGAGCCAAACAATATGAAGGAGTGTTGGGTAATGACGCCCCGGGGATAAGATCAATAGTATGCTCGATGGGCCAACAAGGTGGGAGGCCGGTGGGAGGGGGATTGGGACCCATTTATAAACCCATATGGTTTTTCGGGTTGAAGTACATCATTATTGCGATTTATTATCTTACATGGTGGACAGAAGATGCCCTAACCAGAGATTGCACCAAAGAAATACGTGCAAGGTTCATCTTTGAGCATATTGTAGTGAGGTTTGGTTGTTCACGAAGTATCAATAGTAACCAAAGCAACTTTTTGTCAATGAGTATTTTACTTCGTCGATTAGGGAATTTATGATCCAACATCATAGGACAATGCCCTACCATCCATAGGTGAATGGTACTGTGGAAGCCTTCAACAAAATATTAGTGCGGTTTTACATTTACAATTAGTGGAGAAACAAAACAATATTTTCAAAGTTGCAGAGAGCAATTCGTACCATATTGCTGCCTATGCTTCCAAAGGACCTTCGGCCCTCCTCTATTAGGAACATACTTATTTCTTTATTCCTCACGGGGCCCCTCAAATCGCTATGCTCAAGCTGAAAAGAAATCTAGTTCACTTTATGATAGTGAGTTATGAGCTATGCACCCATCAATCCATTGATCTATCCATCATAGCTCCCAATCCATCTCATAGTGATAACCAACCCGATTTTTCTTTCCTTACCCGAACCCGAGACCCTAGTAGTTATGACCACCCCAATGGAGTTAAGTGAATGGCGTAAGCCCGCTAATTGTGTTAAGTGACCCCAAGTGTATGAACCAATTGAGTTAAAGCACGTTCATAAAGCACCTGAGCTATAGACCCAATGTTAGTTTATTTGACCCGATCGTTACCGTACTTGTTATGACCCGTTTGTTACCGGCACGTTGTTTTTAATGCATCTGAGAGCCCCGTAGAGCCAGCCTTTCCTTTGAGTATTGAGATATACTGTCTTGATGGGACTTTAAGAATTTGTATTGACTACATAGCTCTGAATAAGATCACCCTAAAGAATGAACACCCTCTTCCCAAGATCAATTAATTTTTTAGATTAGTTGCAACATACCAAGTACTTCACCAAGTGGGATATAAAATTGGGATACCACCAAGTATGAGTAATAGAAGAATACACTTGGAAAACCACCTTCAAGATGAGGCAAGGCTCATATCATGGTTTCCTTTGGTTTATGTAATACCAACTACATCTAGTGTTTAATTAATAATGTATTGCATCCCTTTATAGATTCATTTGTAATAGTGTACTTTAACGATATATTTATATTACTCTACCTAGGTAAATCATATATCACACCTCATGCAGGTGTTGGAGATCTTTAAAAAGCATAAACTGCCCCCGCATATTTCAAAAGCTTTTGCTTTTCACTAGATAAGTGAAACCTTCAGCAGCCGCAAGCCAAGCCCATCAGGCAAGCTACCTAGATAAGCAAGTTCCCACCCACTACGAAAGCTACCATGATAAGAAAGCTATTCACCAGCTATTAACCGCCAATCAAGCTATTAACCGCCAATCAAGCTAGCCCCCCTCTGTTTCATTATTTTCTTAATAATCTTATGTATTTATTATTAACTTCTTTATGCTTGGACTTGGTTTATTTTAATACATGGTTTATGAGTCAATAGTTAGGGTTTTATGTGAGTTCTTTCCCTTCATATATTATCTGTTGCTTAATTCACACAAAAATGAAGTAGTCTATTTTGGTACACCTTTGCACCGAAATACCCATAACACAGACTAGTACTATGTCCATTAGGCAATGGAGTCAAAATGCCTGCCAACTTCGGACTTATTAAAAAAGCTCGACGGAGCTAAAAACTGGGAGAAATAATAGAAAAGGGAAAAAACAAGAAAATACTTGGAACCTAATCTATTATAGTACAAGGTAGGTTTATTCTTTCAACATCTTCGTTCTTTCTTAAGCAATAAAGTGCTTTATATGCCTGCCATTGACAGGAAAATCCAGCAGCTCTCTCTCCATCCAGATTTTCCAAATGAAAATAATTAGGGTACTGTCCACAGACGGTGTCAATCACATAAGGCCCTAACCAGAGACTATAAAACATTCCATTTTTACCGGGGTCCTCATGCCTTTTGTCCCACAACAGAACCAGGTCTCCTACTTTCAAATCCCTTGGCTTGGCTTTATTATCAAAGATCTTATTAATCCGATGGTGATACTCTTGAAACCTTTAATATAACTGATTACTCTATTCTTGTACCTCCACCAGCTGATTTCTCCTCCTCTTGATCATGTCTGGCTCTGAAACTATATCCTGCAATAATTTCATGACAGGTAGTTCCAGCTGGATAGGAAGCACTACCTCCATGCCATAAACTAACTGGAAAGGTGCTTGTCTTTTGTCCCTCTTTATGCTGATCCTATCTCCCCATAGTGCATATCTGATATGATAATCCCATGTTTTTGGGTTATCTTCCAGTGTCTTCTTGAGGACCCTCATTATATTTTTGTTAGAAGACTGAGTGCAATCAAAGGCAAACTCCGTAATAAACCCTACAATGATGCTGTCCAACCAGAAATAAACTGCCCTCAATGAGTTGAAAGCCTTAGCATTATCCAGTCACAATCTTCTGCGGACAACTAAACCTAGATAGGGTGTTTTCTTAAAGGAATTTAATAACAACCTGATCGGTGGCTTGTTTAGTGGGGATGGCTTCTACCGATTTAGTAACGTAATCTATGGCTGTTAAGATCCATCTATGCTGGCCACTAGAGGGTGGATGAATTTATCCTTTGAAATAAAGACCCCACTGCTGGAATGGTGCTTCTACTTGGACACACTTCAGAGGAAGGGTGGGGATTTTCTATTTACCAGCAAATATTTGACACTCATGGCAAGCCCTAAAAAAAATATATAAATTGGAGTAGGTTCGGCCTATCCCCAACCTAAATATTTTTTTTTTAGCTATTCCCCTAGTTGCATAATGTCCACCACAAATTCCTCGATGCATGTCCACTTCTTCTTCCAGCATCCACTTGAGTAGTAGGCCATCATGATCTTTCCAATGGAGGAATTCTGTCCTAACTACACAATACTTGACTGCCCTGAGCTTTAGTGACCTCCTTTTTTACTTCTCTATCCCTTCCTTGAGGTCATTGGCCTGTGATCAACAAGTGGGCCATATCACGGTACCAAGGGGATTAATGGTAGCAGGGCTTTATATTAGTATCCTCCTCATCCTCCTCTTGGGTAGTGCCTATCATGCAGCCTTCTACTCTGTTGATGCCCATTGCTTGCTAATTTTTCCATTAACTTCGCCAACCCTTGTCCGTTTCAAAACTTGGTGGGCTTTATAACCATATCATATTATTTAATCATGGTTATCTATTTCCCTCTTTTGCCATCGGCATCTGGCTGGTAGAGCATATCCTTCACTGATATATGGGTCACATATGCAACTATCCAAGATTGCAGTACGTATTCTATTAAGGATTTTGGAGCCTTGACCAAAGCATAGGCCCGCTTTTCCATGATATTCTACTTCAACTCTGAATCCCTGAGGGCCTTGCTTAAATAGGCAATGGGCCCACCTACGCGGATCCTGCCGGCAAGCGAGCTAGCCCGGCTAATCCCACCCAGCCAGCACCAGGATAAATAGAAAAATAGATAGCGAAACTTAATTTCCTTTCGTTTCCTTTACTGCTCCCACCCAAGTAAGTGGTTGAGCAACTCCGTTCCCTTTACTTCGCCTAGGGCTAAATAAGAGACTACGTTCCTATCCCGGAGTTCCCTTCTTTTCGGTAACTAGAGCCAGGGCCAGGGAAAAATAATAAGGATAAGGAAGGGTAAGTTCCAGACACAACTCTATAACACTATCCCACTGCTATCATTTTAGCCCGCTACTTTAGACTCAGCTCATCAGCTGACGGGTTTATCCTTATAAGTTTGAAGGGGTCCGGATCCTAGTTTGGTCCTTAGCTAGCCTAGTATGGTCCTGAATTAGTAAGATTCTTATTTATTACGAAATTACATATAATTATATTGAAGGGTGGTGACTCAAGTTTTGTGCCCCTTATCAGTGAGGTTTGGAAATGCAACGTCTCAACATGTGCGGGCTAATCGGTATGCTCTCCACTGACTCACCTGCATGAAATAGCTGTCTCAACATGGTATTGGCAATGAGGGTACACCACAAATTTTATTGACTGAACAATGAGCTGCGGAGCTACATTTGGCTTGGCACGGAATTTGCGCAATTTACTTATATATATATAATACAGTATACATAGCCGATTTAACGACATCTTCATGCAGGACTCAACTAAGCGAATTAAGGTCTTGGATCGAAGAAGATTTATCCTCCAATCATACCTAAGAACGAGACTAGGCTCCATAGAATGGGGGCTAGGAACAAATGTTGGAAAAGCGGCAGCAATAGATTCGCGAGTACTTAGTTGTAGATATAAATAATACAACAGTAAAGAAAGCCATAGGTATCTTTGATATTCCCCCTTATTTTTCTTTCTTCTTTGGAGTTATGGGATCTGGCCGTGGGGCGCCGGGAGACCATAAACCTTTCAATTAGGGGACTGCTTTTGAGGCTTCGCTTTCTTCCATCCCATTCCTGCCTGATCGCCGTAGATAATGCCAAGTGAACATTTAGTTCGCTGTCGCTCACTGTATGCGGCGCTTTGTGCAGTAATAGCAAAAAAATAGCAGAAAGCAGCAGGCAGTAATATAGTGTGTAAATAGGGTGGGTAAAGATATTAGTTGAGTGGCCGGTAGTCCGTAAAGAGTGGTTCGATTCCACTATATACTATTAAGAGCGCTCCTCGGCGGCACAGGTAAGTCCAAGGGTCTAAACCGAATCATCTAAGTGTGGTCTTATCAATAAAGTGTGTGGAAAGAGAGCGGCAATCAGCCCTTTAGGGCGGGGCCGACCCAGACTATAAATTATCTAAAGCTAGAAGGCTTAGTAAATGGGCGCAGGAGCCGCGATAAGGCAGCAAAAAAGAGAGCAGTCATTCATAAGCTATATCAGCAGCCCCAATTAAAAATGATACTCCACAAGCTTGGTTGGCAATTTGGGTAGACGGTGCAACCCCAACACAAGAAGGACTAACTGAGCTACACAATTCACTCTTATTCTATCTATACGTAATCGCTTTCGGTGTACTTTGGGTTATAACTTCTGCTGTTATTTTCAACTTAGCCATAAATAAAGAAATAATAGTAGAGCCCTAATCAAACTAAGTTGGACTATAATGTATTGCTTTCCCGAGTTTGAAACTACTTTACCTTATGGATTGGCAGGATCCCGCTAGGGCTCGCCGCCCCGCTTCGCGCAGGACCAGGGGGACGTGGTAAGTTAAACGGGGTATAATATAACCCGAAAAGCCTTTTCAATATTGTGCTATAAAACCTCGGGCTAGGCGAAAAAACCTAAGATATGCTAGCGGAAAGCGGAGCTATATTACTTTTTCCATAATACTGCCATCACTAAAGGCAATCAAATAACTATTAAGTGCTACCTACTTAAATTAGCCGCCTCCAGCCAGCCGGGACAATTATTAGAGTAATTATAACTTGCAGTGGATAGTGACATCCTAAAAGACTATACTATGATACGGTATATGACTGAGTCTCCTTTCATGAGAGCGCAGCGGAAGTAATATATCCATCAATGACACGGCGGCAGCAGCTGGACATCAGTGGTATTGGTCTCGGAATTGATTTAGCGCTACAAGGAAGGGGTAATAAGCCCTAGCCCCACTAGCGGGCGCAAAGCGCGGTAGCGCAACCCGCCCTCTAAGCGTCCCGAAACGCGCGAAGCAAGCCTCTAGCTAACCCCCGGAGAGTGGGAAACAAGGATACTGAAGCGAACCGAGCAAGTTATAGACCTAAAGCCCTTGCCATAATAAGAAATCAAGATGGCTATAGAGTGGAATGCAGTATCAGCACCAGGACTAAAACTATACTGTATACCAGGACGGCCTATAAACTGTCATTTATGCAAAAACACCCAGCCCGCCTTTACTTAATATAACTGCTTCCCCGGCTAAGAGTAATAATTTCATAGATTGGTTTGCTGACGGCGGGCGCTCTCACCGCAATTACGTGAAAAAAGGGGCACAAACCACACCAGAAACAGTCCAAAGCTTAATAATATGATTCGCCCCGACCCTGGGCAGGATGCTAAGATAAAGTAAACAGGCAAAGCTAGAAATTGTAGAGTAGCAATCAAAGCAATAATAACCGGCCGGGAGTAGCAAGATGATCATAGGTGTGAAAGCATCCTAAGCGGCCCAGAAGGACCGAACCCGCGATAGAATCCTCTCTACTAATTGAGCGTGAAGGTGTCTTCTATGGGCAATGTTCAGAACTATGAACCAATTAATCGGTCGGGCCCGCGCTTGGTTGGTATTTTAGAAACTGGGTTGCCTAGAGTAATCTTAGACGCTGCCTACCTACCTATATATAAGTAACATCAGCTAAAATTACTCTAGGTTATACGGGGTAAACCTAATAGCGCGGGCTAGAGACAGCCGGGCCGGTTCAACAACTAATAGTTTATAAATAAGAATCCTAACACGAATGCCCAGCAACTAAAACGATTTTATATTTTGTTTTATAGTGGTGTGTCTAATCAAAAGTGTAAACTAGTGGAAAAAACGTTGTTAAAAAAAAAATAGTTCGACGCATGTCTATTCAAATATAAGCTCTTTATCCATTCATCAGGCCTCGCTTTGATTGATAGCCTCTCAATGACCGAACCCCCCCCCTTCCCCTAAAGTGCGCGGAAGCAAAGTAAGCCATAAAAAACCCCTTGTAGAGAACGCGTTATATATAAAGAAATCTATAGTCCACTGCAAGGCTGTTATTCTACTTGGTGGTATGGTACAATTACTTAAAGGAGGTACCTAATCTTACTAACATAATTTGGTAACAACAAAGTGTATGGTCTCTCCTACCCCTACTACCTCCTTCCTATCTTTAGAATTCTTTTTTCTTTCTGCTCTAGCCGAGAAAAATCGTACACCAACCTACCAGAGGCGTAACTCTAGACTTGGCCTTCAAATACTACAAAATTCCGACCAAAAAGGACCGTCCCCACTTGGGGGAGCGCACCCTAAGTAACAGACTGCTATAGCCTAATCAGCAGCTAACTAGTAAGCCCACTTTTGGTAAGGGAGACTAAGCAAGGTAATGAGCATTAAGGAAAATAAAGTAAGTTACTATGAACTTGAGTGGGAAGGGCAAAGGGTTATTGCTGCCTACTAAGCTATAATACCGAGGCCCGGCACCGCTAACGGGACGCACGCTGCGCGAACTTATACCCCTGAATGCTTCCCGGTACCCAACGGGAGGGAGGAACATCCGAACCCATTGCCAGACCCAAATACCCTGCCTGGATCTAGGCTTTGAACAAACTATGGAGAACCCACGCACCCAACCAACCACACACCCAACCAAACATAGATAACTTGAGACCCACCGCCTTCTTACCTATGCGTTACCCACCTACCCTACCTATCCTATGCGTGAAAAAAGAGCCGGCAAGACACAAGAGACTGAGCGCCACTAGCCGCCCATACCCGGCACCCCTGATATCCCATTTACCTTCGATCTGGTATCCCTAGTTCCGCCTACCTTGACTTCTTACCTGCCGCTGGCTTAATTACCCTTTTGCAACTAGTCTCCCTTCCTTCTTACCCGGGTTATTTATTTCTGGACTTCCGACCTGGTACGAGTTACTTAGCTGCGTTTATTTCCTTCCGACTTGGTTGGCACTTTTATTACTTTCCTTCCTTACGTTTATTATTTTTATTTACTTGCTGCGAGGTGGGCTGGCATTGTTTACTTTAAGTTTGAGCTACCGCTTGAATTAACATGAAGACTTAGCCAATATGCGTTGGACAGCGGACGGGGCAACCAACGAACTGTTAAAGATATGCTTTTGCTATTTATTGATTTCAAGCCAACATATTGCGTGGAGATCTTGTCCGGCGGACGGGGCTACGACCTACCTGTGCCAGATATCATTTACGATTTATACCACACTTATAGCTTCTATTTCCGGCTCCCTTTCGGGGACAGGTGCGCTACTGCTACACCAGACCATTGCTTTATTAGATGTTATTACTAAAAACACTAGATTACAGGCGCGCTACGCGTTTTTCAAATCCTTCTCCTTCGGGAAAGCTCGTTCCTATCTCGTTGGTCGAGTCACTTAACGTACCTCGCTCTCCTACCTCGGGCGAGAACTTAACGTTCCTGCTAACCTTCTTTATCGCCTTAGCGGAGAGGCACAGCCGGAAGATGGCATAACCAGCTTAAAAATCCTTACCTTCCGTATAAAAGAAAGGCGGAGCGAGCCTGTGTGGGTGGGGCGCCGCAAGGGAAGGTGAGAGAGATTTAAGCCAGCCAAGAAAAGAAAGATAGCAGGCTTAACATTGAGGGCACCTGAAATAGGATGAAAGTAGGCATGGCAAAGTATCTGGTTATACCAGAGTTTCTATTTTGTACTACAGTCTCGGAGTAATAAGCGGTTTTGAGGCGCTTTTGCTAGCGGATGCCAACGACGTGTACAATAATAACTAGTTTAATTAATGGACTACTGTCCACAAAGCCCACTTGGATGAAGGGCATCGCACCGAGCCGAGGTAGTCCCTGGTTGTTTCTTTTGAGCCCGGAACCGAACATATAGCTTACCTGTGTCCTTTGAGTGAGCCTGGAACCTAATGTTGAAATGGGTATGAAGACGTCCAATTGCGTCATGAGAAGCGCTTGCATAATTAAGTCTAATATGCGATAAGCCCAATCATTTCAGAAAATGAACACCATCAATTTTTACCATTATTTATACATTCACCCCAAAATAGCCCATTTTGTCGTGCAATATTCAAGTAGAATAGCACTTTGCCGCCATTTTCCTATATAAAAATAACTTGCCTTTTTTTAATCTAGTTGAGCAAAAAAAAAAAAATATTTTTTACCTAACCTAACAGAGAATCTATTTTTGGTAGCCATAATTACGTATATTAGCATTTTGCCTTTTTCTATCTAAACATCACTTGCTTTTTCAGTCTTTTTGTTAAAGAAAGCGGAAAAGATCGTACTTGATTAATTAATTGAAGCGGCGAGACCGCCCACACCTGTTTGAGTTACGCGTTAAAACCACCCTCCATTTACCCCGTAAGGAATAAAAGAAGTTGCCCCAAAAATAGACCGGTACTCACCGAATAAGTCACTTAGCCTTTTCACCCTCAAGAATGAAATGACTGCTGGTCATTCATTAATCTAAGTCATTACGCCAACTCACACTTACTGCTTTATAAGGGCTTACTGTAGCTGCGGCTTACCTTACTCAAATGGACGTTGGATTTACTGGTATTGGGAGAATTGGTGGGGGGAGCACAGCACAAACAAGCTGGTTGTAGGTTTGGGCAATGGGGCTATAGGTGGTCAAGCCAGCAGTGGCGCGGTCAGTACGGATGAGGTTGAGGCACTCAAATTGTCGTTGATGGAAGAGAGGGCATTAATGTGTAGTGCCCAAGCTCGAGGCACAAGGTGCATGAAATGGTATTATTTTTATAAGCCGGTGGGGGATGGCTAACATGATCTGGGTGGTAAGGGATTAAATCCACGGTTAGGCGCAAGGTCAGCGGTAGGTGACGTGGGGGGCACCGCCGGAAAAGGTATACAGAAATATCCCGACGATGTCAACTGTTTTGGTGGTGCAGGTTGTGTTTCATGTTGTGCAACAAAAAAATTGCGCTAGTTAGCTGTCATGGGCACCACAAGATCACTCAGGTGGGGATTCTAGTCCATATGTTGGTGCAATAGATCATGGTATCTAATGCACTGACGCGGGTATAATGGCAAACATATGGGCATAAATAACAAGTTATTTTATGAGGATCTTGGGTAGGCTACACTGTTCATGGTGCTGGGGTGATCTGAATAATGTGTAGAGGGGGCCTCCTACTTCATGGCCAGGTGGTAGTGGAAGTAGGGTTAGAGGAGGTGCCGACGGGGTTACTGCTCACCAAGTTTGGGTATTGTGTTGTCTAGACTGTAGTGATGGGCCAGACCAATGAGACGAGCTTGAGGATTCTGCATGGTGAGTGGTGACAATGTGAAAATGCGGAGATGGTCCATCCAAATTGGTATCTGACATGGCAGGCAATCTATTTTTGGGGTGTGTAGAGGATGAACACGGTTCATCGACAGGTTGTTAGCCTGATGCGGAATGTCTCAAAAATATATAGATGTATGATGAAGGGTCATTCTAAGGTAATGGTGATTGGATACAGCAGTGAGAGGATAGAATCCCGATACCAAGGAAGCTCAATACAATCATGGGTATAATGGCCATAGGTGTCGCAAATTGCACAGGGGTGTGAGGTGCGAAGGCCAGTCGGGCATGTCTTGTCTTTGATGCCCCCAGCTGATGGGGTGGGAACAAGAGGTGGTGCACAAAGAAGATGACACAATTCAGGGAGAGTGGAACACTTATGGGTTGAGTGGCCGAGGGTGTCACACAGGGCGCACGGGGAATAGTGCACGGTGGCTTGGGTGGTCCGGCACTTACCTTTCTACCATGGAGGGTTACGAATGCAGGTCCTAGAAATTGGGGCTATGGCTGGAGGGGTTACATCTTTGTCAGGACGGGGTAGAATGCCCTCAGTGGGTGGTGTGGGGGAAATAACATGGGCAGATCCATCAGGCAGGATGAACAGGGATCATGTGAAAATGAACGGGAGGGACTCTGGCAGTATTGGAGTGTGGGGGATAAGGATGGTGGATATAGACAGAGAAAAGGATGCGTTATTGGGAACAGAGCTAAGGAAAAAGGATATTCTTTGTTATACCGTAGTGACCTGAATGCCTTAATTCCTTCATTCCGTGGAGTGTTTATAATTTCTTTATTTCCACAAAATCTCTATATATATATGTAATTACGCTTTATAATCTGTATCCCTAGCGGTGATAACCCGATAAAATAGGGGGAAATACCGGAAATCTATTTCGGCATAACATTGCCTCACCAACCAACCAGATCCCTAGCCTGCCTCACTCTAATATCCCTAATTATTTATAATATACCCATTATAATATACCTAACTATAGTTGTCGGGAAATTAGTGGCCTGCCTTCCTGTATGGAACAAATACCAATCCGATAGGGATTTATTGCTCGTCCTTCCTAGTACGAGGACGCATTCGCACTCTCTATCATCTTGACACGGCACCTTTGCTTCCTTAATTTCCCAGCTTCCTGGAAGTAAGGCCAGGGTCATTAAATCTACATTACTGGCTACTCTACTCTCCATGAACTGAGCATAGGCCACGCTCGCATTCTCTCTTTTTCTCATCCGGAAAAGTTATCCCTTATTTCTTTCTTCCTGTCCTTCCTTTAACTAGTGGGTGCGGAAGCACGCTCGACAAAAGTGGTGGAGGGGGTGAGGGTCTTTAGACTTCGATCGGACGCTAGGAGATCGAGAGACGAACCCGATCGACAAAATGGTGGAGGTACGAGAGCCGCCATCGAATTTGACTAATCAAACAGGGCGTATCCATTAGATATAAAGGTTTGAGCTGGCCTATTGGAAGGTGGGAATTTGACTTTAGTGGGCGTCTCCAGACAATAGAAAAGCTTACGGGGTGTTACCGTGATAAAAATATTGAATAGGAAAGTGGGCGTCAAGTAAGGGAAGTTGCTTGCCTTCCCTGAACTGAAGTGAGTGGGAAATTGACTAACAAATCTGGAAAAGCTTGCTTGACCAAAGGGAGGGCAAGGAAAAGCTTGCTTGACCAAAGGGAGGGCAAGGGCGCATCACAGTATCATTATAAGTTTATAGCATCCTTTTTCAATGTGGTTGTACCACTCAATTTTAGAACATAAAGCAGCAATAGTTTACAGTGGGGAAACTATTAACAGAAGGATTTTGTAGAGAGAAAATGAAAAATTAATAAAGCACTAGTTCTTGCATTGCCCAATTTGCATAAGCCTTTTGAAGTGGAGACAGATGCAATAAGATATGCTATGGAATGTATTGATGTAGGGAGTTAAGACAGCATGCTATAATTATTAAATGTTTCATGGCTCAGTCCTGAACTACCCCGGAAGATAAGGAACTTTATGCTCTAGTGCAAGTTGTTAAGATATGGAAATACTTTTTATAGGTAAGGAAACCATCGTCCACACTGAGAAACAACAGTTTCATCTTTTCATCAAGTATCAAAAAGGTGGTACTAATAAGTTGGCAGACATGCTTTCAAGGCCACCCACACCCAAGATCACAGCTTTTGGTACAATTTAGGGCCCATTTGCATTAGGTGACTATGTATCACATAAATTTCCCTATGACAGGAGCAAAGTGCTTTAAAATAATGGCACGCTGGCACTTTTGGTATTTACGAGATTTGGAGACGGAGATTCAAAAGCTACACAAAATTTGGGCTACAAAACCACAAAGATAGCTTATAGACTTGCTTGTATAGAAGAACCACCAAATCCCTATAATAGTTTGAAGAGTAGCGCTATGAATTAGAAACTGTAAACCCATAGGCCTAACTAGTGTTATTAAGGAAAACCTGGCGTTCATTAAAGGTATCACTTCGCTATCGAGAGCTATTACTACACTCTGCTCAAACCTATGCTAACAAGACTGAACTACAACAGCCTATTATCTAAGGAGCTCATTCAGACCTAAGGAGTGAATGAAGGATCAACCATTCTTCTTCCTTGCCCCCCCCAACCTTATGACTTTTTATTGTCCCTTGCTCAGCAGTATGATTTGAGTAAATGCCCAGCCTTATTTTCCTTCATGAATTCAAATTCCTAAGAGGGGGAATCAATCCCACCAAATTAGCATGCAGGTTTCTAGGAAAACTGGGGGACAACTTCCACCAATTAAAGAGCTAATTTAAGGGGGCAGTTTGGAGTCTATTCAAGCATAAATAATAGCAGGATTGATAGCATATGTTGGACACTCTCTTTTACCATTTCCATTATTATTTTTCTCTAGCAATTGAATTCAGCCCTTGCTAGTCGAGGTGCATGATACATTCCAACATGTAATCTCTGCTTTTATAATAAGAAGAAGTTGCCTTTCTTTTGAGCATCTAAGGTTTTAGTAGTTCTTGTGGTAACCTTGGTAGCCCCCTTCAAGGCACTACAAGAACCTTGTTAGTATATATTGTTTGACTTTATTTTAATAGTTAGTTCAATTATTTTATAGTGCTTATATGCTTTTTACTCATTTCCTGTAGATTCATGTACAGCTCACATAGTGTAGTTATAATTTCTATAGTTTAATGTTAATTTCTATGGTTATGCCCAGAATTGTATTATTTCCTTTCAAGCACTTTTCTCTTTATGTAGTGATCAACACTTTGACTCATACTCAATGTCTTGGACCATATTCCATCATAAAGTAGTCTAGTAGCCTTATTGACTTAATTCTGTCATACAGCATGAATATGCTTGCCTTCATTGTGTGACAGCTTGAACATAGCAGTTAATATGCTAGCCTGTGGAAGTGAATGAATCAGGTACTAAGGATTAAAGATCATCTTGTTAGTTGATGTTTCCCGTAGACTAAGAATGCATCTATAGCTACATCTATTGTGCTCAGCACCTCTAAGTTTGTACGAACCTCAGGTTTACAAATTAAAGTAAGGCCGGCTAAATGCAACAATCTTGTTGTAATCTTAAAGCCCACCAAGGCCCCAGCCCTCAAGGCATAAATAGATAAGCTTTGTAAAGTATGATTCATATATCCCATTGCATACACTTCTTGGGTGTCCAACCCAGTTTCTATTAATAATAAACAAGCTACTATACGTGTTCATTTTTCATTTCATTATATAAATTGGGCTTGTCCCAAAGAGAACTCCTAACACCCTTCATTTCTCAAATTATTGATGAGTGTGATGGCCACGTGTCCTCTCCTTTATGGATGGTTTCTTAGGATACAATCAGATCTAGATTATCCCTGAGAACCAATATAGGACTGCTTTCACCACCCCTTAGGCAACATTCACCTATAATGTCATGCCATTTAGTTTCAAGAATGATGGAGCCACATTTCAGCGGGCCATATAATACGTGTTCCATTACTTGGTTTTTATTATTATTATTTTATCTAACCTTTATGATATCACTGCCAAGTAAAGAAATGATCACAACACCACAAGGATCTTTGTATCATTTTCCTTCAGTGTTTAAAGTACAATATCCTCTAAAATCCTATTAAGTGCCTTTAAAATGTGCTTACTGGTCGACTATAGTCAGGGATCATCATTGATTCATTCAAAGTATGGGCCATCTCCAAGCTCCCTCCACCCAAAACTCTATGGTAGCTTATTATGATACTACATCTCATGGGTTCTTGTGTATATTGCATTCCACATAGCTTTCGTATGGGACAACCAAGCCTAGCAATCATTCGACACATTAAAGTGGGATCTTAGTTATGCACCTCTCATCATCCCTATTTACATTAATAAGGATTTTTACCTTTATGTTTTAGCTAATACTTTCGCAATCACTAGAGTTTTGGCTCAATAGGAAAAAATGGCTCTGAGCATGTCATCTACTACATGAGTAATAATATATTACCTCCCTATCCTACAACCACAACGAGAAGTTAGGCTTCATGGTTGTCTTCATTGTCCAGAAGTTGCACCATTACATTCTAACATGTAAAACCAAATTTTTTGTGAATTTGAACCCCATGCCATACATCCTACATTGGTGAGTCATCAATGGAAAGCTTGCCCGATGGATAGTGATCCTATAGGAGTGAAACCTTTAATTTGTTACTCCTAAGAGTAAAAAAGCCTTAGACCTAGATGAATTCATATAAAATATCCCCACTAGTGCATCTGATCCCCCCATTAACAATGATCTTCTTGATGAACATATGTTTTCCATCTCTTTGGAAGATCCTTGGTATGGTGACATTCTGGTCTTGCTGGCTGGCTGGGATTGCCGGGATGAGGATTACTGGAATGAATGGGACCGCTGGCTTGGGATTGCTGGCTGGAAGACGGTGGAACAGCTCTGCTCTATGGGAAGCCGGTGAAGGCACGCAGTTTGGGGGCTAACAAAGTATGGATAGTATTCGGGTGGGTAGGTTGTTTGGTAAGAGTAAAGTAAAGGTAAGTCTGCAGCTGAGTAAAGGGATTTCTTTTCGAGGTTGTGAAAATAAAGTGCGATACCCACTAAGATTCTTCAAGCAAGTGGTTGGTGAGTCGGGACTGCTATGAAAAACCCTTTCTATTATTAGGAATGGGTGAATAGATCGATCCCTTACCCGTCTTCTATTTAGACTTTGCCATACAATCTCTTTACCCTAGACGACCTTATGATTCCAGCTACCACGTATGAACCTTCTTGGTCTCATGTTCTCACCGACGGAGCCCCGCTGAGACGATGAAGGGATTTGAAACCTTGTACCTTATAAACCTAGGAGATGATGCAGTACTGCCCAACCTCATGACCTTCTCTTAGAAGCACCGGATGGGATGGATGGATCAACCTTACCCAGACTTGATTACTGCCTTCACCCTAGGAGATGCAGTGCTGGCTGCCCATGAACTTCTTTCTCTTTCAAAGCACCCTGCATGGATGGGGTCATTAGCCAAGAGAGGAGAGGGAGGGTTGTTTACCCTTTTAGCCAGTTCGATTTTTGCTGCTTGGTCAGTCACAAAACAACAAATATCCTGGGAGGGTTATATATTTCAGGGCTGTTCGGTCGAGCCAGCTTTCGCTTCCTCATAATTAGAAAAACTCTGCTAAGATTCTTCATTATCCGGCACAAAGGGGCAATAAGGGGATGCAACATCGCAGTCTGGTCTATCATTATAGTGCTGCCTGATTGTAAAAGAGGCATAAAAACAGCCAGCTTATGAGCTACTGCATTCAATTGACTATGAAAAAGATCAAAGTAACTACAAAGGTAGCTTTACAAACCAAAAGGCTTATTTACTTTTTCAGTTAAACGCCTACCTTCTTTATTTGGTTACCGTGCCTCTCCATTGGTTAGGTCGCCTCTTTCTCAATACTGTACCTCTTTACTGAAAGGTCTCCCTCTCGGCAAACTACCGTATATATCTATCCCTCTCTCAATAGGGTTCACGCCCCTTTCTCTGTTAGGTCAAAACGGGGTTACCGTAACTTAAGGTTATAATAACTTTCCCAATAAGGTTATTATACCTCCTAAGATTACAATACCTCTTTCTATACATGGAATCTGTTTACTTTCCGTAAATCCCGGATCGGATTCCTACAATGTGGATGGGAGAGTTGTAGAGCAGTTACGGAGGGGAGGCACGGAGTGTGGGAAGACCCGGATTTGCCTAGTAGTTATCACCACTGCACTAGTAGTTCTAACTAGTACTGATAGTCGCTATTGATAGCCGTTATAACTAGTCGTTCTAAAATACTGATGCCATCAAGGTCGCTGAACACATGGTTGCCATCAAGTACGAAAGAGGTGTTGTTAGCCACTTTGTTTCTCCTCAATTGAAATAATTGGTTGTTAGCCCCGCAGGGCAACATCACCTTAGGAGCATGAAAGTATTTCTCTATATGGAGGATGGAGGTCTTACCTCATGTTTCAAACTAAAATCCAAAAGAGTAAAGGTTAGTGAAAAAGCTAGATTGTTGGTAGCTGTAGGTAGGTCGGTTGCACTTAAGTAATGCAAGTAAGCTAAAGTTATTCATAGCAAAGCTGGTAAGTACCTATCCAAGCAAGCCGGTCCAATGCTCTAAGTTAAAGTAATTGAGCCTGGGGTATGTAAAAAGTAAGGTTAATACTACTACAGGTTGTGGTTATAGGTAAACTACCATTAATTAAATGACTCATTGATGTCTGAGGTTAGTCTTATAATGACTCCTGGATTTATTAGGTTAATGGATAACGCCTCCTTGGCTAACGACCCAAATATAAGTATGAAAGTAGATACGCCGGCCGGTAGAGTAGCAAGTATAAAGCCAGCGGAAGAGCAAGTAGCTAGGGAATTGAAAGGCATAATAACGTATAATAATAAATGTCCTCCTTGACCCACGAGGGAGTAGTTTAAGATCTCGGAGTAGCTACTATAGATGGTTTTGGTCCAATAACTAACTAACTAACCTCTGGACTGGGCATGCCTCAGATTTGTGACTTATCTCCAAATATAGAATTTCCTTGCCCTCCTTTTGGTTGAGCAAGTGGGTCCTTGGGTTTGTAAAAAGAATATGTTGGGAACATGCTTCTGGATATGCCTTTGGACTCATCTAGTTGGAAGAACTTGGAATAGCTGTTGGCTGAATCCTTTGGAACTAGGTAAGGCGTCTTACTGGCACTATCCTTCCACCTAAAGTCGGACTCCGGTGAATGTGCTAGATCAGGCTAACCGGACTTCTCCGAATGAGCTTAACCCGGTGGACTATGGTCTTCGCATACCATTAATTATGAAAGCACCGATGGCAATAAGCACTAAATATAAAATTACCGCGAAGCATTAGTAGACTCAAATGCAAAGTAAGCGGTATGCAATTAAAATGCAAATCAAACAAATTGGGAGCCCACTAGTAAATTGGGTATAAAATAGATGGGAGAGAAGCATGTGTCTCTTTGCTCAAAGTCATGGCGGGACTAATGGGGCTCCCGTGCCTCTAAAAAAAAACTCATCATGGGCACCAGATAGATGGCAATCAAGGTGCTAACTAGGGCAGCCCATGATAGGTAGGCACTACCACACAAGTTACGACAAACAACTAAAAGAGAGCGGTTTAAATGTCGCAACCTGGTGGGATTGATCTTAATAAAATGAAAGACTTAATAAGGCAAGAATGCAAATGTGCAAAGCATAAGACCTAGCCCTATATGCTAGTCAATCAATTTTTTACCTCAGAAATTCGATGCATGTCGCAAGTGAAAAACTCCTACGAATGGTACAACATGCAAAAACAAAAGGATAACCCTATATAGAACATATACAAGGAATTCATGAGACATTTCTGCCTATGGATAATACTTCTTTAGATTACCATTTCAGGGCCAATGCAAAGGTTTCCTTGCCAATTCGATCGGAAAACTGCCCCCATTACATGTACGAGCCAGAAAGGGTTAAAACCCATGGCAGTCCTTTCCAAGGTTCGATTTGCCCAAAGAGGTATAAATCTATCCATCATTTTCATGGTGGGGTCTACCAGTAAAGACTCAACAACACCAACACCCAAAGATATAACACCATGGAGGTTATACTCAGGAGGGATACCAAAAGAAGAAATAATACCCCAGGACACTGGGATCTGAGAATCTATATGAACAGAGAAGCCAGGCTCAAATCCACCAAGGTTTGAGGACCTATGTATAGGGAGATTATACTTATATATATATATATATATAATCAATTTGAATCTTAATAAAAGAGTGAGATAACTTACAAAAGTAAAAGGCCGAGGATTCAGTACTAGAGAGAACAACCTCAGAAGGCAAATAAATATTGAATTTGATTGCAAAACCATCCAATGTAATGTTAAAAACCAATCATAGCCTCCAAGAGTTCTTCATATGAAGGAAGAGCAACCTCCTGAAGAGCACATATGTTGGAACATTTTTAAGGCCAACAGGGGATAAGAACTGCACCAATGCCCCCATTGTATACATCTCCTGCTCAATTTCTAGGACCATGTCCCGAGAAGGTGACCATGACTGTAGAGGGCTCCCTTTCAGTAGCAACTAAATACACAGGATCAATTGCTGGGACCATGTCCCAAGAAGTAAACATGAATGCAAATTATCCCTCTTAGTAGCAACTGAACTCACAGGTACAAGGCCACATAATTTTCCATGGTAAGGCAAAGTTCGCCAAAACACTAGGAACATATGAGTGGATTTACTAGTTTTAAGTCATAAAAGATCGATATTATCACCTGCAAGCTGATCAATAGTGACAATGCTTTCGTTG
>NWUY0304906576.1:0-28562 GCA_004151065.3 Larix sibirica
AATTACGCTAACTATACCTGAGCAGCATGAGTGCAACTACGCTCCCAGATCTGAATGTCTTTCGGTGTCTGGCGCATGATCCTCAACGGGTTCAACGTAAGTAAGCATCGCCCCATCGGTTCCAAAACATCCAATAAGGCATTGACATCCTGCAACTAGCTATAAGCTAATTTTTCTTGACTGACCATCTAGCAGACTTACCGGTAATGATACTGTCTATGGGCGACCACCTTAATTCTTGGCGACCGCCGTAAAGACTACCTCCTGTCAATGAGACTGGTTGGTAATTACTGTCTCCATCCCAGCCCAAGTGAGACTAAAATCAAAAAGCTTCTTTATGGCCCTTGTAAATCAAATGAATACCCGTCATATACAGACCCCGCGTTCAATACATACCCATTAGGTTCAGTCCATGCCAGGAGGTCTTTCCCAGAGGGTCTGATAGCCAGGCATTGCCAATCATTAGCCAGTCATAGGAAGCCAGTCAGTGCCAGTAGGTCATGGCCCAGTAGTCCCTGAAAGAAGCTGGGTTACCCAGGACCTAAAAATAACTTAATTAGAGGCAAAAGTTTTATCCAGCTGTGCCAGGAAATCCCTTGAAGCAAGATATCATAGAAGATGGCCCCAAGTTACCCGGAACGCCGCCTAAATAAACCGCCAAGTACATGTCACTCAGGACAGCCCTTTTCGTTTTAAGGGAAACTAGAGAAGACTTTACAACGATAGAGGACTGGCTTTACAAAGAAAACATTTAGCACCCATCCATACAACATTGACTGCAGATGGTTTTACTCCCCACCAGTTCACTTCCAAACATGCCCTGGACTTTGGTAGTGTTTATTATTAGTATTGTGGCAAGCACTTGTTTTATACATTCATTTGTGATGGAAGGTAGTGATAGGGATAGCTTTTTGGAGAAGCATGATGAGTAGTGGGCGGTGAGATTGCTTGAGCGATGGGGTTCTCTCTTTATCTTTCAATAGCTTGGCGGGATAGATCTTCTATTTCTATTGCTGGAGGTTAAGGATTTATATGGTCTCCGTCAAATTGAATCAGTAAAGAGGTAGGGTTTGGGTGAGACCATCACTGGACTTATCATTTGCATGAGAGCTTCTCAGCCCACGAACCATCACGAATTTTGGCTGCTAGAGCAATAGGACACTAGGGATCCGGCTTAATGGCAGCACGAGGTGTGGTGGAAAGCCCATAGAAGGCGAGCGCTAGGTTAAAGAATTCTATAAATATGAGTAGGATACAAGGTTTTTTTAAGGGAAAGGTTTATCTTATTCCTATTTCGACTTAGATGTTTAGGTTGCTCCTTATATGTTTATGTGCCTGCAGGAGGTACATGTCCCGTGTGAGGTGATCGCTCACTAAAAAGCAAGAGCCAGAAGTCTTTCTATTTATTTTCTCCTCTTTACGTGTAATTCTATCCTTCTAGGATTGCTTATATTCAATTATATAAGTAATAGCACAAGGGCATATCACTGCAGTGCAGCAATGTGGGTAGGTATCTTGCCCAACGACAACAAGCGTAGTGGGTAGTAAACAAGCAAGCACAATAGCGGCACGAGGTCCGTTTCAAATATTATAAGCCCACAAAGCAGCTAGCAATAGATGACCGGCTTAACAGCTAGTGAGGTGCGTAGCAGCAGCATGAGTTTTAGCTTTGCAAGTCATTCTCATTGTTTGTTTCACGAGATAATAAACGTAGTCTTCTTCCACGAACTCATTCTTATGCGCGTTACCTCCCTTTGTTCGGTAAGACTCCAGAAACTCCGCCTATCTCGGTATGACTAGCAAAACAACAAGCTAGCGAGGCGCGAAGCGAACAACGAGCGTAAATAGGTTGAGGTCAAAGTGCTTATATCATAACACTTTAGTTGGCCAGAAGGGGACTACTTATTATTCATTAGGGCACTTACATTATATTATATAAGCTTATAATCCTTCCCCTCCTTTGTCGGGCGGCTCCGCTCCATGTATAGTGGCTCATTTCTATGTATTTTATTATGTTGTACGGGAATCTCTGGAGGCATCCAAAAATATGTTTTTAAGCTATTTAGAGCTGTTACCAAATAAATATAGCTTTATTGATTGAACCAAGCGTAAGTATGATAATAAATGTAGTACAGGTCTATATGTAGCGGTCACAAAGAAGTACGCTGCTATGATGAGCCGACGAGCAATGGAAACTGGCTTTGAAGCAGCCGCCGTCCAACAATGGTAAACTATGATCTTTCCTTGCATGGATCCCTTTTAGTAAACGTAAAGAATGTTCAGTAGGCAATGAAGGGCCCCAATCATGTCGCAGCTCTGAATAGCCAGCATATAGTTAGTATTGGGTTAGTAGTTATCCCTGCCTTAGTAGAGCCCTAATTATAGTACGGGAAGCTAAGATGCAGCCGGAAACAAAGGTCCAGGATTAGTTTTATTCTGGCTACTGAGTGTGGTTCGAGCCCAAGGGAATATCTCCCATTCCGCATTCAGTTCCATTATACCATTCTCCCTTATTTATGGAAGTGGCTTATGGCAGGTCGCTTATGGTCCACCCAATCCTTTCCTTATTGTACCTGGTCATGTCGCACCAGTTTATCGTGGCACCACCATCCCTCCCTTCTCGCACCAGCTTACTTAATTGAATTGCAACAAAATGTAAATCTTGCTTTCTGAGTTGAAAGTTATTCTCATCTTCCTCACCCGCGCACCCTCCTCCCTTGTTTACTTCCATAGGAACTAGCCTTAGTCCGCCCGCCTTTGTTCCCGTTCAAGCTTATCCAAAGTACAACGCCTTTACATATTTACACCCCTTTGACTTTCAATCTCTTATTTTATTAGTTGTTCAGGAGCTTTTACTTGATGATTTATTTCATTGAGACATCATTCCGTATTTAGTCTGAGTTCTATATGAGCCCTTCATTATGAGCCACTAATCTCTTTATTTCGTGATTCTTTTCGCACTCGTTCAATAAAAGGTTATACCTTCCATCGTTTCATTTTGCACTTGCTTAGGGTTCGGGCCGGTATCACTTACCTGTAATGGATATATCAAAAAGGTATCTTATATATAATTATATTATCTCAAGTTAACTTCTGCCTTTTCTATGGACTACAGGCTTTCACACATTTTAACTAAGAGACAATGCACTTACTGTTACAAACTTAGTATAGATCCCATTAGTATTGAGCACCTTTGTAAGCATTCTGCTGTATGTCACATGGGTTGGTTACATTTTTATTTATTCTCGGCCATGGAATGAATAAAGGAGGATACAAACATGCACTGGTTTAGTAGCGGTGGGTGCACCTAAAACTCTGGCACAAACTGGATGGATGGAATTAGAACTAAGAAAGGGGACTAAAGCAAGTCCATTAAAGGTGGTCCTTCTTTCTCAACTTCAGGTTGTTTTCGTTGCACTCATGCATGGAAAAGTTGTAAGGTTGTTGCACCTCAAACTGACTTCATCTTAATCTATCTTCTATTGCCCCACACACTAAACTAGTTAACTTCCACTCCTTCAGTGATTGTTTGCTACTAATCGAAGTAAGTATCATGTTAAGCATCCTGGTACTAGTCCAGTATAGGGGTTGGGGGACCCCCGTACAGGGCTGGTGCGGCTGGCAGAATGCAAACTGACTGACTATGGTGAACTGACTGCGGATGTAAAGGTGAGTTCGGAGGGCAAGTCTGGCTAGGTTTGGTCATAAGGCAAGGGTAGGTATTAGTATAGATAGGTTAGGCCATAGGATGAGGGACAAAAGTAAGGCTTAGTGTAAGGATTAGCTCCCAAGGAGTACCCAAGGCTGTTTCCAAGGCAGTATGGATGAGTATTTAGGTTAGGTATCGAGGTCAGCGTCTCAGTGGAGGTCCAGTAAGTTTTATACCGTTTATTGGTAACACATCATGCCAGGGAGTATCAGTTTTAAGGGTAATTTATTGCCTCTTTCTTATCTTGGCATGGAATTTCGTGCCTCCTTGCTCCTTTTTTAATGCCTGAAGCTTCCGTATTATGGGCCAAACATCACTATCGTTGTTTGCTCCGGAAGCAACGGTGGCATCGTCGCAATATCTAGTACTCTATCCCGAACTTATCACAAAAACTCACTGCATACAGGTCCAGTTTGTGGAGCATAACGTTCATGAGAATCGGAGAGAGTACTGAACCCTGAGGTATGCCTATATCGGAAATGGTAAAGGGTCTTTTTTCCGTCGACCTGGGTTTGGGCACAAAGATGCGTCTCATGCTTTAAAATATTCAAGATCCAGCAAGAAGAGAGGATGAAATATGATAAAACCTTTAGTAATATATTCCGGAGAGTTTTTCGTCCCATATGGCCGA
Organism: Larix sibirica; assembly: GCA_004151065.3. Taxonomy (NCBI): domain Eukaryota; kingdom Viridiplantae; phylum Streptophyta; class Pinopsida; order Pinales; family Pinaceae; genus Larix; species Larix sibirica. The sequence continues at coordinate 4,341 of NWUY0304906576.1, forward strand.
AGTAAGTAATCCATATGAAGATTGAATGGACTCATATGCTCTCACAAGATTGGTTAGGTGACCTACTGCGGGCGGGTATTACATTAACCCACCTTCCTGTTGCATATTTATCCATAATATTGCTAAAAGTCAATATTTTTTATGTTTCATAGTTTCGAACGATCTATATTTTTCCCACTAATTACGCTCCTTGTTGGGTGGCCATATTATAATAGTACGTATCCAAGCGCGCATCCTCCCCTTCGTGTAGCTTCCAAATGTTGCGACCACTAATCTTCACTCCCCCCCCTTTTTTAAAATTCCGAATCAAAATATCAAGCAGCTCCAGTACGCCAGAGCTTAGACACGTTAATACTTTATGTATCTAAAAAGGTTACCCATACAGGCAATAAATGGTAGCTGCACCTAGGGGCGGAACACCTTTTGTTTAACATGATCATTTGTTGAAGAACCGAACTATAGTGTAATTTTTATCGATTGTGAAAGATGCATTATGCGAGCGATAATGTCTATTTGTATCTGGAATTACAGATCGATGACTGGTTCCCCCTCTGGGATATTACCATTTTAACGATGACCGGATGCTCTTATTAGGATTAGCCCTGTGGGGTGTAACAAGCTTTATTACGGGAAACCCCCATCCGTTGGTTGTAGGTCCTTGGAGAGATTCACTTTGTCCAAGCGTGTGATTAGTTCTCCCCTCGCGCGTAATGGGAATAAATGGCAGCTCCGCCATCAATTAATTGGTTGCATTTCGAGATTAGATCTGGTTTCCCATATTGAGTAAACCTGTTCAGAACATACCCAATCCTTGCTCGATATCACAAAGGGACTACTAAGTTAGTTGTTGATCAGTTTCTTTATTGTAATTGAGCATGAAGCTATAGAAGTAGTAGACCGATGCCTAGTACTTTTTGAACCTGTGAGCGTGCTCGCGATAAAGGGGCAAATTCCGAAGGTCTGAAAGTGTATCTATAAGGGTGGAATAATAATACCGGCGGGGCTTAAACAATGATAAAATGAGAGAGCCTTTATAAGTTCCATACTTTGCGGGGGTTTATTCTTCGATTAAAGATGGCCGAAGCCGAAGTGGAGGTCTAAGTGGATATTGAATCTCCACCAATGCAGTCCGGCGTTTCTTTCCCTTGGTCATGCTCAGTCATTAGCCACTGAAGCTAGTTTGTTTCATTTTATTATAACCTACCTATACCTAGCGACACTCGTGGATTTCATAGGTAGACATCGAATGAGTCCCACTCCCTTTTCCAGGGTTTGAATCCCTCTTACCCTACCGGTGCCGAGGAAGAGTTTGAATGAAAAACCCCTTCGCAGCGAGATAGATGAAGGGAAGGAAAAGCAGCGAAATCAATCAATAAATAAGGTAATCCGCTTACTCTATAAGCATTCCCATACTCTTATGCATGCATGGTCAATAGCTCGCATTAACTAAAAGCGTCGGGAGGGGCACAAACTCCTATTCTCTACGCTCTTTATATAGAAGGGGGGGGGGGTTGTTTCGGAACCGCTCTGCCCATTCCGATCCGGACGCAGGAGGAGTAGGGTTCAACCGCAGAAGCAACGAACCTTTAGCCCTTTCAAACCCCAAGGAGATGGCCCCCATGTTGAAAAGATTATTATAAAATAAATAGGGAGGTGAGGCGAATCCCTGCAACTCAAATGAATAACTTATATTATGAACCGGGGCTAGATGGAACAACCAATAGTAAATCTGGAACCAAGGGAGCTGGCTATACTTGAATGACTAACCAAAACTGTGAGCGCTAGTTATGCGCCTGTTTTTGTTGGGTGAGGCCATGTCGGTTGCTTGCTTGGTTTTCCCTCAGAAGACTAATCCACCTTTGTCCGCTCCTTACCGTCCAGCCTAATAATAAGACTCATCAGTTGATAGAATCCAACCGCTATAAAAAGGGTTAGGGCCCCTACCTCACTTAACTCTACGGAACAATTGTTCTTACCTCAACTGGATAGAAGGAATTATGAATGAAGCCTTACATATGTTGATTCATCATTTGAAGGTCATACACTATTCAGACATAATAGCCAATCATAGTCCAGTCATAGGTCAGCCAGTCATTTCCAATCATAGCCAGTCTCATTGACAGTAAGGAGGTGGTCACGGAACCACAGACCTATAAAATACTCTACCTCCACCTTGAAGCTATACCCTACAGATATCTCTACCTCGAACTCTACCGAATACGTAGAGTCTATAGGGAAAGATAGATATTGATTCAATTGATGGCCCACATACGTTTGAGGTGGGGCAGGAAAGATAGAAATAGCAGCATCTCTAGATCAATAGCTACAAATATCTAGATCGGAAGTTCCATTCAATTAAGTTCAATCCATTCCAGAAAGACTTTCAGTTCAGTCCAGATACGGCAAGTCTATATATGTTAAATCCAGAACCAAAAGGGTTATACCCGAGAGTGTGAGTATGAGATGCACCGATTAGGATTTATTTATTTATTTATAAGATTGATTCTATTTATTGATGAGATTGCTCCTTGCTGGCTAGACGCGTGGATAGACCTCACAAGAAAGAAATATATATGGAACCCATCAGAGGAATACCCGTTCAGTTAAGACCCTAAATAAATGTAACAGCTAACAACCCGATAAACTACAAACTACCCTGGTTCGGATAGACACGACTGGTTGTTCCATATTGATCCCCCCCGGTTATATAGAGACAACTCCCCCGCATCACGCCCCCGGATGATGAATGATCACTACCCCTTGCCTGATTAGTAAGAAGCCCTACCGCTTTTCCCATTAGGAAGGATACATACCGCCCGATGGATTATACGCCCCGGTATATGTCGCCAGAGGGTTCTGTACGCAAAGGTGGACCGAGAGAGGTCTATTATTATTTTTGTTGCTGGCCGTTTAAGCAGAAGTGTTGTATGTAAAGGTGTACTTTTGACTGGTTTACCACATTTTCCAATCCGCCCACATTACCTCTCCCGCATTCAGTACGCTTTCAGTCCACCTGCCACCCATTCAACAAACATTACTTCAGTACCCCATCTAGTTACCACAATCCCACATTACGTTATGTATGCTTTCTGTTACCAATCATCATTAAGCTTTATGGAACCAATCCTATCATTCCAAATTCCACATTCCCACATTATACATTCAGTCAGTACGCACCCAACATAGAGGAGCCTCTCACAACATATACACCAAACAGCAGAGATTTATATACGTCATTTATGCTACAAAGCTTATATTTATTTGGATCCCGTAGCACGAGACCTGGACACTTTATAAATAGAGGAGGACTTTACTCACGATAGAGTAATACTTTACAAAAAAGGGAGGCCGGGATACGATAGTAGGTCTTTATACTTGATTTAGGCCTTTAAACTTTCTAAAAGAAGACTTAACTTGTTTATTTACGATTAAACAGGTGGATGAAGAGGTGGATTCACTTATTCGCCCAGGACATGTTGACGGGAAGGAAAGCATTGATCGCACTTGATTTAATTGATTTATTAAATTAATCACTTATTCCCATAAAAGCATATCCCCCATCTTCCAATAAACAAGGAAAAGTTAAACATATAATATATTATACATATATGTGAGTTTCAGTGCAACAAAATAGAATTATAATAGGTTGTTTCCTATTGTCCAACCAAACTTAGGAAAAGGTCAACGTAGAGATGCGATATCGTATCAATTTACAATAGCTTCTAGGCAATTAGTATCCAGGCTCCGATGGTAGCTTAGCTTGAGTATCCAAGTCAAGCCGATTAGCAGAGTGCAGCAGCTATCCCAGTGTATTAGTCCAGTTGAACAGCGCAGCAGCCACAGTTGAGTAGCGCCATCATCTAACCCTAATTGGCAAAGGGAAATCGTAGGGTAAAGAGCATCCGAGTTATCAAAGCATCCTACACTCTGGTTATAAGATAAGGCTTCATGGCCGGCTCTTGTACTTACAGGTTCACATGGCAGAGGCAGAAAGATCTATCGAAGTAAGTAGGTAGATATAAGCAGTTAGTATTAAACCTAGGAGTAGGCAGGTCTCAATCGATATGTCGAAGGCTTTAACGGAAACGGCTTACACAGAGACAATTTCGGAATTTTATTTGGAATGGAGACAGAACGGAAAGGGGACACAAACAAGTGAAATAAATGCTCTTACTCACTTCTATTGGTTCTATTGGTTCAACCTGCATAAGTAAGCTAGAACGGCAATCAGTCATAATGCAACTAGAGATATAAGCTTAGCTAAAGCTAATTAGTTGTTTACTATTCATTATGAACGGCAAGAGAGAGCTAAGGAATTTCAAGAGATAGAATTTATATATGAACTAGTAATAAAGCTAATGGTTCTATTGATTGCAACATAAATCTCAATAGAGCTAAGGCATTGAATCTAGAGCAGGAACTACATAACTTAGACAAGTTGGACTCAAGAGGTGAAGAGAAGCATTATATAAAGGGTTAAGACAAAGAGTCTGATTGAACAGTAATTAGATAGGAGTCCAGGCAAGTTCTAACGACTGTATCACAACTAATGCTTTGCTTGTTCGCTTTGTTGCTCACCCGATTATGTCTTGCCGCCAGCTTTCTGTTCGTTCATGATTCGAAGTCCACTAAATCCGCAGAGATAGGGTTTTTTCAATATTATGTAATTCACATATATACGTTATACTCGCATATATACGTTTAACTTGTCCATAAAAATAAACTAGCAAATCTGATGACAACTTATTCTCATTTTTATGAGCAATCTGATTATGAATATGAAATGCCTGTGTTGTTGTCCATTGTCATTGGTAATCTATGACACCGGGTGAAAATAAGTAAAACCTAGGTTAGGGACCACGAAGAAAACGAGCGAACCCCTGTTAGCTCATTGTTGGGGTACGCATAGCCTGTAGTTGTCCTGCCTTGAGCTTAACCAGTAGTATTTGACTCTGCCGTAGAGCACCATAGCTACTGCCCTTTCCAAGGCAAATTACCAGGTAAATCTCCAACAAGGCTAACCAGCACAATTACACTAGTGACCACCCAGCATTTCCATCGGTGCCACCAAACTCGGGATCAACATCGAACTGGAAACACAAATAGGATCACACCAACCTCATTCCTTTTCTGGGCCGTGGTAAAGAGAACACAGTTAACGTATACCACCACCATCTTGATCACGGGCTATCGGTATTGCCACTTAATAAATTAATCTCTAACTAATGGGGCCGTGTTAAAATGGGTAAGCCACAAAATAGAAAACCTTACTGGGCGTGATGAATATGGTTTAAACACGTTCACGTTATAGCAGCCTTACGGTTTCGACCAGCTTCAAGCGGGTTCTGTTTTCTTCGTCGGGCGGGTTATTTCGTAAAGCCTGGGGTTATTTCGACCAGCCTGCCTCTTATCCCATCCCAGATGGTTTCTTCCCAGCGTTAAGGCAAACCGTGTTCCGTTGCCCCAGTTCCTCTCATCATAATTATTAAATGGATTTTCAATTTCAAGTCAGCGGAACTTGACCCGTTCTTAATAGTCGGCAAGCAAGATAGATTGGTTGGTTGGTTGGACCGAAGGGACAACAACAAGCAGAGGGGCGCTTGCTCTTGATAATTTTGAAGCTTGCTATACGCTATGAGGTAGGTGAAGATAGACTTATTCCTCAAGCCCTCTCGCCTTCTGGGATTCCACTGGCCGAAACACTACTCAACTGGGACTAGCCCCGCTGCCGAGCCTTGACCATCCATCATTAGGTCGTCATGCAATGAACAGCCTTGCATAAGCAAGGCACTAGCGTTATGGGAGTACGTCACCCAGCCAGCTCATCATGTAGAAAGAGTAGTCCCTGTAGCTCTACTTGCAGCTTGCAGGGCTATCTACCACTGCCTGTAGCTTTGCAGGTATAACTTACCAACACTGCTAATATAATAAGTAGAGCAGAAGGAAAACTACAAGCAAGGCTTGCTTCGTTGCATTGAGTAGTAGTTATTGTCCCTGTTAGGTAGGTGTCGTACTGCCTGCACCTGCCACAAGATGGAAGGATTCATTAAGTGGAAAATGAAATTACGTGGCCCGCCTCCGTCCGTATTAAGTATTTCGCTTATTTATTATTCTCTGAGAAACACTTTCTTAAATGATCGCCCACATTAATGAAGTTTATTGGGCATTACAGTATGCTCCGCGAAATACATAGAGTATAAGATAGGTATCTCTATCTATAAATGTAATATACGACTTATTTCATGGAGGAGCAGCTAATTACCTTTCTCCCTATCCTCCGGACTTTCTACAAAATGGATATATAGTAGGGGTAGGACCTCCCTCTTATCGGCGGAATATCGGGGCGTGCCTGCCCGAAATAAGCTTTTAGTGCGCCAATCAATCTATAAGTCGACTCACTCCATTTAACACCCCTAATTAATTACCCTCCTGATGTTCTAAGCTATGGATCGATCGCTCCTGGCCGCTTTCCGCCAATGAAGGGGCGTAGACTTGTGTTTAGGAAATAAATAAAGTAGGCAGGCCAAAATGGGAGTAAAATGTCAATTTATAAGTCATATTTAGGGAAGCATCCCCTATATAACAACACAACCCTTCGATAACTATAACAACTGTAACAAGCACTACCCACAACGGATATGTTCTATTACTATGTTATTTTACAAATATGTTCCAGGCATAGCGTACGTAAAATAAGGTGCCTCATCTATTATGGTGCATATTGGTCATTCTATAGAGGAATCCGGATATAAATCAAATCAGTCAGATACGGTAGAGGCAGATATAGTAGAGTAAAAGGCACCATCCATAAGGTCCTGAAAGAAAGGTAAACCCTATAGATTTACCAGGGGAGAACTAAAAATAGCCTTATATATTTCCTAACTAAATTCCTTCCAGCCAGGACGTCCGGTCCTTCAGTCATTTTAGAGTGCCCTCGTGTCGCGTGCACTTTAAACAGCATTAGATATGCGTGCGGGAGTAGAAATGCTAGAATTGAGGCCCCATTTTACGATGTTTTGTTCGCTATCTCCTTACTGTTTATTTTAATAAAGAGATCGCTCATATTATATATGTTATGCGCTTGTCTGTAGAGTTCAGTCTATACCAATAGATAAGGGCAAGCCTATGTGCCTGCATACGTCCTTATCCTACAACGTGGGTAGGCTTCGGTACCTTATAAGCAGGCAGGTAAGCATCAGCAGACAGGTAAGCGAACCTTTATATTATTCCCGCTAGAGGTTAGCATTTGGAAGGCACTGGTAGGTCCGGCCCGGTCCAGCCAGATTGGTTTAGAGAGGTAGGTATTGATCATGGTAAGGGGACTAAGCCTTACTTTTCCGAGAGGAGGAACTGCCCTCACTTGAGCTAATTCCCTTTACCTGCCTGCCTGATACCCCTCCCTCCAGGCAGGCGCCCCAACCCAACATACACCTTTATTTCAGGAGACCTTCCCAGAGCTAGTGGGTACGGCGGTCTAGGCAGCATAGCTCTTACAAGTTTTCCTTTTTAATCTCGGGTATGTTATACACCACCCTGCTCTGGCTTTGAGGGGAATAAAAGGCCAGGTTGGTTCAGTTCAGGAGGGTCTTATCTGAGTCTTGCGATCTTACCTCATCCATCATAGCTCTTGAGGGGCCAGCCTGTTTCTTCTTTGAGCTTAGGATAAATACTTATATAAGGTAGGCCAAAATCTGACCTGCGGGTTAGGTCATTTAGTACTAGTGTTATTGGGGGATACCCATCTTCCTGCTATGAGGATGAGACAGTGATAAAGCAGCTATCGAGGAAGTTGGTGGTGTGGGAAGACCGGAACAAGACCGATGGACCACACTTGGGTAATTAAGTACTTATTTTATTAGGTAAGGTAATACCGTTAGCCAGCCTAGTTTTTCCTTTAGCTGGGTGGGCTTCACAGACTGGATAAATATAAATAGACTACACCTGGCCGGATTCCTCTTTACGTTAAAAAAGTCCCTGAAATGAGTTAACACCTTCAAGTCCCTTTCATTCCACAAATTTATGTGCTTGGGTAGAAAGAATGAATGAATGTAGAAAAGTTACTTGCCACAAGCGTGCTTATGAATGGTGGCTCCGCCCAGTACTTTCCGCTCCTTGCAGCGATAGGTTAGGCAAGAGTTAGGCAAGAGAGAAAGAGCAGTAACCTCACTCACGCTGTTAGGCCAGAGAGAAAGAATAAGGCGTTATTACATATATCACAACTGGCTGAATGATCCGGCGTCTTCGGAGCCGGGCCTCTTAATTTTGACCAAGGTTTCCTAATAATTCACCTAAATTCCTCTACTCCTCCCTTTCCTTCTTTGCTCCGGTACATGCGCAGAACTGTTAAACCATTTCTCCCTGATCTTAAGAACTCAATCGACATTAAATATATAAAAAGCATAACCAAATGAACAATGATTAGCGCCCCCGTACTCTCTAATACCCCCTCATCGTCCATAATGCATTTGGTTCCCGTAAAACCCATACATTCGCTACACATTCGTCCTTAGGAGCATGAGCCACTGTGAGAAGAGCGTCACCTTTTGCTGTATCAACACAATCGACTGGATCTGGATCTTCTTAACGAACTGTATCTCCTTCACGAACTAGATCTAGCTCACAAGCAGCAGACTCTGGATCTGGACATAAATAAGAAACTTAATATCGATCACGAAAGTCTTCATCTTTATCTGGAAATGGAACCGGAATAGATGCATCTGGCTTTGGTTCTACCTATGCTTCTCCTGCTACTTGGTCTCGATCTGTGTCTTAACCTGGGTATGGAACTCGCTCACGAACAGGTAAGGATGCTGCAAGCAAAAAAGCTAGGACGGATGCTGCTTAAACAGAATATGCTGCTTATGCGGAATAAACTACTGATGGTGGTGCCGGTGGATAAACTGCCTTTACCGTTGTGACCCTTTGACCTGACCAAGTGAAACCGGATCGCAAAGCACCAAGGTTCAATCTCGAAGTAAGAGTAAACACCAAACATGATTGGTCCAAGCGAACCCGAGCCTTGAAGCATGGGCAATAAAGCAATTAAAAATAGCAAGTGAAAAACAGACCAAGGAAGTGGAGTAGTCAATGAACCACGGAAACCAAAATGCTAATCGTGCCGATTTTCCTTCCTCCATTAAATAGGAACTATGCCCTGCCCTATCTCTTTCCATCCAATACTCCTATCTGAAGGACTACGTTTTGGTAAAACCTCGCCGACTCGACCTTTCAACGACCGATGGGAGTGGCCCGAACAATCACAAAGCAAGCGCAACACCCCCGACTGACCATAATGAAAACAAAAATGCAACGTCCCCGGCATACCCTGTAGTTAACTAGAGCCAGATATTGACTGAGTGGAACTCATTGGCCTAGTTGACTGACTGGATTAGATTGAACTTATTCCCGTCCGGTTCCACTCGTTACAATGGACTTGTGGATATGAGATTTACCAGCAGTGAAAGATCTCTGGCCTCTATAGGGGCGTGCTATTTAGGATTGGTAGATGACCCAGCATCTATTCCCGCGGTTCAATAGCCCATTTCAGTTTATGTCCCAGCCTATCCTCGGTCGAAAGCTTTTTTTCATATCCTCCAGGTGCTTCCTACGCCTTTTGCGCATTTGCTCCTGCCTCTGTGTCCATTGCCTCTGTTTATACCTTCGCTGTTGTTGGTGGTCTCGAGTCAATAGTATCTGGGACTCCAACTATGGAACTTGCCCTTTTAGCGATAACTCGGGAAATAAGGGGTTAGAGCTCGGAGTTAAGCTGCTTTTATAACTTAGTCCCTGCATAAAAGCTCGAAACCCCGTGGGTTAATGCCGTCGAAAGATGCTGAGCTATGGGAGGTGTAGACCTGGATCGACTGATGAATTAACAAGCTTACTAGCGTCATCAACCGGCACATTCACGGGTTCTGGTTAAACCTCATTTACTAGCCGGCCAACCTCTTCATTCATCGTCCAGTGGGCCCAATAAACCGCACCTACATCCATCGTGTGTGCCCTCCCATTAGAGCGACCCATCCTAAGCAATCTGTCTATCGTTAAATAAAAAATACACCTCCAACTAGAATCTCCTTGAGCCTTGCATTTGAACCCTTAAACTTCATCCTTCGCATGCGACCGTCCTCACTTTCCCTTCGGGCCATATGAATTCGACTCTTATCTTATCTTATCTTATCTTTGTGGATGCCAATGTTCGGCCTGCCAGTCTGTACTGGCTGGCTCGCATAATTGCGTATAGAAAGAAAGAAGATAAGGCAACTCAGAGAGAGACTCACTCAGGTAAGACCGGTCATATAGAGATAATATATAATAAGTTTCCATACGTCTGCAACCTGGCTGGCTAGCATAAATCAGCAACTAAGCTATAAATAGATAGAAAGACCTAAAGCATTGGGGTTAGACCGTACCACTGGCAGTTGGGTTAGAAAGAATGGCTATGGGATAACCAAAGAGATACCTAGAGATTGGGTTAAACCGTACATTGGGTGGTAGGGATAAAGCGTAGAGTTTAACGCCCCAAAGATTAGGGTTAGAGAGATAACTGGATACGGGGAAGAGAGGCTTTAGGTTTCACGCTAGCAGTAAGGCCCTAAAGACGGTAAGAGATGCGCTGTTTTCCAGGGAATTATATAAGTATAAACGCCATTACTAACATGGTATAAGGTATAGTAAAATGGTATTGTAATCAAAGCTATTACGTAAAGTGACATGGTGTTAGTCTTGTTTCCATAATGAATACAGGAGTAACAAGGAGACCAAACACGTGTATTAGCTATATTATAAGGTGTATTAAACAGGTAGTGATATAAAGCTTTGTATAAATGGGAACACCTCACCTTATGCTTAACTACTATTGTGTAATGTACAGACCTTATCCTTATAGTTTGAATAAAATTGATCTAACTAAGCTGATACAGGTTCAATCTTGTAATCGTTACATTATGCACAACATAGCCCAGCTTGATCACATGAACTAAGACCATTGGTATTCTAATCATACTACTTATGTTATAGTTATGATTACTAATCTATAATAGTCTCTGATTTCAACAAGGTCATTAAGCAATGAAACTAAGCTAATCCCATTGTTGTAATACGGCAAGTAATGGTTCTGTTATCAATAGTTCAGGTGATATAACCATTAGTATTCCCATTGCTTATGTTGGTTCTAGTTAAGCATGAGCATGTATCGTAATAGCTTGGAGCTTACGTAATAAAAGCAATCAACTAATAAAACACAGGTAGTTATACTCTCTTGAGTGAATCACCTCATTAAGAGTATTAGGTTAATTATGCATATTAGCTAGTGTGTAATAGTGCTTATACTATTCACAGTAGTGTAATAGAATAGAGATTACTCATATATGGATTACATGTCTAATCACACCTATTTGAATATGAGTACTACCTATCAAATAGGGTAAGCATCATTAGAGCAATGCGCATTGGTTAGAATAACAACATACTACTTAGCTTGTTCATATTAGTGTAGAGAGCTCATGTATTTACAGTAATAATTACAACAGTGATCAGTAAGCTTAGAGTATGAAACCCATTGGATATCGATTACATTCACAGTGTTGGATACGTAATGATCAAATCATAACAGGAAGGTGAACTATACCATATGAGTTAAGCTGCTTGATATAAGTGAGCTTAGATTTGTATGCATTACACATAACACGTAACACTAACCTTTTATATGATATGCCATTTGTAGTATCATCCTATCGTTTGCCTGTATTCGCTATGTTATAGCTCATTCTGCAACCTCATTATTAACTAGACAAATTACGCATAGCTTAATACACCAAGTACCATACTCAATGGGATTACTAGTATTATTCTTACCACCAATGTTCTAGTACCACGCATAGATTGACCGGTGAGAGCTTATCAAATAAGGACAAGCGATTGCATGGATACTACACATGGGGGATAAGTAAGTCCATATTCATTACTAATAAACCTCTTCCTAAGCTTGATAGAAGCTTTACCTATATGTGTATAATAACAATGGTAGTTATAGTAATCATAACATGGTAATCAACATGAGCATATTGTAAACACTAAGCTATTAGGGATAATACGTACTCTATTATTCCCATGATCTTACTATAGCTAAGCATTTACTCGTAAATGAATCACACTATTTTACTAATATGACCTGTTTCAATAGAGAGCTTTGTAATGATGTACTAGCTTTCCATATATATATTGCTATCATTAAGATAAGAGCCCCACCAACCCTTGGATATGAATAACACTCAGTAATTAGGGAGATACTGTGATCATTGTTCATAGTAAAACGTATAAGTAGTGTGTAAGCTTATCCTAATTACACTAAGCTTGATTCCCATTGTTCAACATGATTACACTGGTTATGATTCCTCCTTGTATCTATTATCCATAATACGTATGATTTTATACATGTAGTAAGATTATTATATAAGTCACACAACTTGCTAATCATGTCCAATATGTGAGTAATTAAATGGTACGGCATATTAAATAATATATCTCCAAGTTATAACAGCTTAGGTATTATATTATCTATGTTTCCCTAATTACAGAGCTATGTTTAATAAGCATAGATAGTAACAAGAGCTATTTACTTATAGTAATACAAGTTAGTAACATGATATAAGCACCAGTATTCCCCTAATATAGATCATTACTTCACTAAGATACGACAATATAGTATATTAGCTTACGCAAGTATTGACAATGAGCATACACCTTATACTGTAAACATATGGGATTATAGATGTGTTGCAAGCAGAGTAAAGTAAGCATGAAAGCTGACAAGGTTCTAGATATAGTGGTTATAGTTATACGATACAAGCTTCATAACTATGAATGATGTTATACGTTGTACTTATTATGTTCATTAGGGAATTGACGCTATTTATTCTATGTTAATAACACGAGCTTAAACAGAGTACTGTCCAATATACCTTTAATAGCTTAATAGGAGTACTGTATTTCTATAATATATGTACATCTTGGATTCAAAAGCTTAAATAAGCATCAATACTAATCACTCATTACAAGCGTATTCATAGTAATGAAACAATAGTTGTATCTACTATGTAAGATAGATAAGTACAAGCTATAAGTTGGAACCATTGCTCTTATATAAGGTGATAGTAAGCCCAATCAGTAGTATGGAATGTGCTTATTCTCCGTATTCATGCGTTTATAGTTAGCAGTGTGAACTAATGAGATACGTGTTAGTTGAACCAATGAAGCTAGTTTATATGGAAACAATGTAAGCATTATTTTAATAAGTACAACCCTAATATTTCTCTATTATCCTTATATTACTAGTACATCATTAAGCTATCATAGATATGGGATCACTTATGTATAAGTATGTACATAGTACTGGTTCTTCATAGGTTACAAGTAAGCTCTTACAATAGAATGTAATCATAGATCTCATGTAGGTAAAGGTAATCAATGGAGATGAATCATGTTACTCTAATCTTGGAGCTTTTTTAGTAGTAAAGATACTAATAAGGTTATGCTTAGTCTTTTCCCCTAATCACATCACTTGTATTGGAATAGAATAAACACAGTGGAATCAGAGCCTTGTTAAATTATGTAGATTACTTGCTATGTCTGGGCTTTATAGCATTTTACTTCACAATATCGTGTAAAACTTAGATAAGCTCCTTGTTCATTATAGCTATTCCCTTATGTATATTTTATAATCAATATAAGGGAATAGCTTAGGTTATTATGCAGCTTAGAGCATATATTATAGAAGTTAGTATAACTCCATATGTTATCAATACTTATGGTCATGGAGCTTATTACAGTAATGAAACACTACTTACCATCATGCTTAATCAAGCTAGGTACCTGATTCCATATATATGATGTACTGTGATGATAACCTTGTTTTTACTTATAACTAATACGTATGATTTAACATGTTACTATCTCTATTACTGGTATGATCTCTATATTATGGAAAAGGAATAGTTATGAGTGTGCCTTTGTGGTATAGCTTTACCATTGCTTATGGGTAATGTAATTAAAAGCACTTCTATGTTTAGCACTCTTATTGGGTAGAAGCTATTATTAGTATTCACTTTTTATTGTACTATTTATTATGGGAATACATCTATCCCATTGAGTGAATAAGGGTAACGAGGTATTATAGTATTATGTAAGCTTTAACTCGTATAGATATAATAGGGAAGATACGTACCATATCACTAATATGAATACATGTTTGCTTATTAGGCTTAAACGTATCCAATGCCACTAGTTATAGCCTTGTTCTGATATTGCTTATATTATGCCCATTCAAGTATGGTGTTTAATCGATTGCTGTAATTCACCTAACCTGCTGGCTTGAGTTAGCCGCATTGGTTCAACCAGAAATATCTTTCTCCTACTTAGTGAATTTGGGCAGTGTATAGTAGTCAGATTAAGTATATCTATGGGAAGAATAGTATACCATATTAAGTATATCTAGGGAATAATAGTATATCATATTATATATAACCAATGACCGAGTACAAGGATGAGACTCATGGTATACCAACGGGATTAAAAGGAGTCGATAATGCTTGCTACGATACATGGTTATAGGATAAACACAGCTTTGATCACCCTTATTACATGTAATGCTCATACCTATTAAGCTCGTACTAATATGTAGCATACTAGTGTAATCATAGTTATAAGCTTTATATAGGCAATATAACACTGTTTCCATCAAGCAGAGTACAAGTAACTGGTAGTTGCATAGGATAGAATGATGTGCTTGAATCCCATACATGTAGATCAGCCTAAAAAAAAAGCAAATTATTACCAAGCTTCCTTGTAACTCACTGTAAGCTGAGCTTGATTAAGTGAAATGACTGAATCCATACTAGTTAGAACACACATAGAGCTAAGAGTAATGATTTATCTAAACTGATATGAATGAATACAGCTTATTACGTAATAAGAGCTTACATATATTACAGGTGTGATTTAGTACTACATGTAATTGAATACAATTGTATTACTAGCTAAGCTTTAACAGTATAAGAGCTTATGTATACCGAGTAATTATTACTGACCTTTCTGTTATTAAACACCATTGATAGTTATGATTAATAGTACATATAGTAGGTTTAATACTAAGATGAGTGCATTACTATATATGATGTCTAACTCAATACTGGTCATTGATTGGTTACTATGATTGCCATATGAGTTCCATTGAGTGAACTAAGCTCTTAGTACTCTAGTAAGCATATACGTTTAAACAAAGCTCTATTCCTAAGATGATACGTGTTTGCATTCTACTTAAGATACGTATTGATCTTCCTTATATTGAAGTAATCCCATTTAACCTGTTTAACACTAGAACAATGTTGTAGTTTCATTACACTATTAGTATTTATATCATATGGATCTAAAGGTGAAGTAAGTCCATGTATTATCTGTAACTATTAGTGAGCTTCATGCTAGTCTATCATATTGTAACAGCTATAAGTAACTAAGAGGATTCAATTACACTAATAGCTTAGATAAGAAGAGTACTATTTTAATATCATGAAAAGGGGAAACAAGTACTCATAATTCAGCATGCTTAGATGAGATAGTGAAGCAATACCCTTTATAAGTATAGTATGAGTATCTATCATAACCAGTATCATTCTGGGCCTGCCATTTTTATAGCAAAATAGAAGTTCCAACAATGAAAGTCTAGGCTTTCTTAGCATTTGGGGACTCTGGTTTCATCTGAGCTAAGGGCTACCAGTCAACATTTTCCATGGAATATAACTACTGAAGCTCAATATAGGCCAACTTATAAGTGGGTTTCAATATATAAAATCCTTCTTTTCTTGAATGGATGCCTCATGGAGAGCATTCAGCTTATCATCCATAGCCTATATCTCATCATATTTTGCCTACTACTAAAAAGGATTTACAAGTGTTGCTACCTCAATGTTGAGTTGAGCAATATGCTCCCTCAACTCATCCATTGGCTTGTTGTGTTTTGCCATCTTTTAAGAGCTGGTAAGTATTGGTGTTGCCATTATACAAGGCACTGCATTGTTGTTTATAGGGAAATGAAAGGAGTAAGTATGAAAAGTAAAGGGGAGAGACATAAAAATATACAATGTCTCAGAAGGTCCCGATGTCAAAATTTACAGCACATCACTTGTTTATCAAAATACAAGGGTGAGCTTGTTGGACCCATCCTAGCTCTTATAAGGTGAGGGGTGTAGAGTAGTAGAAAGATGTCAGCAATTAACAAAGGTATGAGAGATGAGGTTATTTTGGCTTCCATTGTCTAGGATCATAGTGGCTAATTTGTCCCTGATTTGGCAATTGTGAGTAAATAAGAGTGTTGGAGCTGAGTTATAATTGATGTGTCATCAACAGTAAGGAGGGGTAGGTGGTAGTAGGGTTGGAAATAACAAAAAATATAACGAGGAGGAGAAGGCTCAGTAAAGGAAGGGGTTGTTACAAAGTAACTAGTTTGCACATTATATAATAATATTTTGGATGTGGCTTTATATTGTAATAATTTACATTTGGCAACATCATGTGTTTGGGTCAAGTGATAGTGGCACCATCGCGGGGGAGGGGAAGAATTAGGGTGAGGGCTAGGGCTAGGTGAATTTCATGCTGGGAATGGACGAGGTTTTGTGGAATTTGAAGTGTTAGGGATGGATCTAGTGTTAGGGATAGGTTAGGGTTACGGAAGGGTGTAAATCTAGATCTCTTGTCGAATTTGTATTCAATAGTTGGGGCATGAAGAAAGGCTTGGTCTAAAGTGGTTCTCTCAAACATAGCTACTTTGTTACGAAAAATAGTAAAAAAACCTGTACCTGTTCCAGATCTATGATATTAAGTTGGATGTAAAGCTTAGTGAATACTTAAAATAACTGCTGCATAGTTTCCTTGGAGCTTGAAGCAACTGCAGCCACCCGCGCATTAGGTTATATAAATAACCTGGTTGATAAAAATGCCTCCTCAAGGCCTAGCACAAGGCATCCCATGTAGTTATGTAAGTAGGAGTGATGCTAGTAGCATGTTCTTTCTTTAACTCCACATAGACCTCAAAATCATTTTGGTGAGATTGCTACCAAGTTTGTGCAAGTATCGCTAAATGGTTACCTACAAGAAGGAGGTGTTGCTCTTCGGGGTCATAGCTGGGTAGATTTTGAAGTAGGCTGTCAGGCTGCGTATCCAAGAATACAAAAAAGCTTCGTGCATCTGGCCACAATACTTAGGTAATGAGATCCTAGTGTCTAGCTGGAAGGTGTAGGAGGTGGAAGCCCTAGGTTGCAGTCTTAGGCCTTAAGTGAGAGCGGTGGCCAATTTATAGACCACACTTAGCAAACTTGGCTTTTTTTCCTCAAAGGACCTACTAACACAACAATCAATTAATAAATGCTATAATCCCCTAGAAGGTTGCACCCTAAAGGGATAAGCTCCCCTCATTCTATGGGTTGGCTAGTTGGCTGGCTGAGCTGTCTGGAAGGTTGCGCCCTAAAGGGAGGAGCACCCATCATTCTCTGGGTTGAATGGCTGGCTGGCTACATTGGCTGAGCTAGTTGGGCTCTCCTTGGGCATTGGGCTGGAGGAAGATGCCCACGTTCCATATTAACAAAAACACACCAAATATCTCTCTTTGATACCAATCCAATTAAAGCATCCATGCTCATGCAGATTTTATGCAAGCATGAGAAAAAATTATTAAATTACGAACCCATAATTATGAATGCAGATAAAATGCAAGCATACAAAATTTAGCAAACTAGAAAATAAAGAAATGCATAATAGTTTCATAAACAATTTTTGCATTATTCATAATACAGCAGAAAAACACTTCTATTTCTGGAAATAAACCACCAACTGGGAAGGCTTGCTTGACCAAAGGGAGGGCAAGGGTGCAGAATAATAATGTTTTACCCAGCCTTATTCTCTCTGTAACACTTAATCTTTCTATGACAGAGGCTAGGGCCTAAGATGAAGCTATGAATCCACAAGGGCGAAGTAAAGTATGGCTCTAAGTCCTCTTACTCAGCCCATAAACCATAATAACTCTCACATGCAAATAATCTCTCTAGAACTATCCCAATCAACTAGCACTCTTACCCTAAGCTTGCACAACACTAGGAATGGGATCCTCTTCTCTGCTATAAAGTCCCTTGGGCTATCCCTATTACCTTCCAGTGCTCCAACAAAAGCTAGCAAGGGAATATCTCTGTTGGGACTCCAGGGATTCTAAGTTTAGGACATATTTCCCTATGCCTCATCCATCAATCCAATTCACTACAGAGTTCACAATAACTTACAAGGGTGAAATAATTGAAAACTCTCTCTTACAACAACACTATAATAATTACCATAAGTAAAATTAAACATAAACATAAGCCTGCATGGAATTACACTACAGAGTACCGGATAATAATCCTCTCTCCATCCTTCGATCCCCTACAACCACAATAATGTATACATGCTCGAATTATAAAGAATATATTTGCATGCCAATCACTCACCACGTGTCTTCATGAGAATCCCACATTTAACCTTTTAATACCAAGCCTAGGGTAACTTTAATAAAGGTTAATTAATAAATGTACATATACAAAGATTCTAAGGACTTTAGGCTAAGTCACTAACTAAACGTTCTATCCCTTTAGCCCCTTTAGCCTCCTATAAGCCCCCTTGAACCTTTAGCCAAGTCCAACACCTACGCAAATCGAATAGACCTCAGGGAGAGGGGGGATAAGGGGGTACAGTTGACTGACTCAAAAAGCATTTGCCAAACAAGTTAGCCAACCAAGCCATCTAACTAATAAGCCAAGAGCCATACACCAGGCATACAAAGCCAGTAAGCCTGCTATCTAACTAAGCCATACAGACAAAGCATGTAAGACAGTCATAAAGCCCGGCTATACTATGAATAAAAATTGATTCAAGTATAACCCATTGCGGGGATTCTTAAGGAGTCCATTATAAATACCAACAAAAAAATATGCTCCCTTCCCCAAACAAAGTTTGATTACATAAGGGCCCTGCCATAAGGGTTCAAACTTACCACAACCTAACGTGTTATGAGCTTGATTGTAAGCAAGGACTAGATAACCTTCGCATAATGAGCGAGGGTTAACTTGGCAGTCATATTGGCCTTTGGAACATTTTTTTTGCAGCCTTATTCTTCTGCAAGGCAATGCGGCGGTCTTCATCCACTTGTTTCAATGTGACTATACTTTGCTCAAGATAAGTGGTGTCAGGAATAAGTTTTATGGCTAAATAAAGGGAGGGAATCTCACATTCAATAGGTAAAACCGTCTCTATGCCATAAAAAAGATGAAAGGGTTAAAACCCCATGGCAGTCTTAACATATGTCCTATAGGCCCACAAAGTAGGTCAAAATATATGATGCCAATTGGATTTTACTTGTCAACCGTCCGCTATAGAAGGTTTTTTTTATCTTATTGATGGCTTCAACTTTGCCATTACCTTGCATATAGTACAGAGAATAGAACTCGTGCTTTTAATCCTAACTGTTAGGGCTTTCATTCTATAGCTAATAACCTTTCTTTTCGAGCGCTTGTTACCGTTATTTTCTCACGAACAACAGCGAAGTTATTGGGGTTGAAGAAGGCGAAACCACACCTCACCATAACTTATTTATTTCAAAAGCCAGGAGATAAGCACCAGCGAGTAGTTCCTCTTGCCTTCCCCACGAACGCTAGTGAGTTGATAGAGTGATTTGTTTTTGCTTTTCTTTATATCTTTTCTATTAAGTCTTCTTCTTTACCCTACCAGGTGAGCGAGTTCCTTCTTTCTATAGATATTTATTCTATCTTATTGAAAGGAAAGGGCCTACCCAACTGTCTTACTCTTTGGAAGGACAGCCAGTAAGGGTTTATTGTAAGGTAGGGGCATCTATTCTATAAACCCTGGGAAGGAGCTCAACAGCCGTTTTGAGGAGTTCAAGTTATAGTCTTTCTGCTGGGTAGGCTCCCCCTCTCTTTCTGGCTTCCCCTCTCTTTCCTCGTGCCATCCTGAACCGGGCGGGTAGTTGAATTCCAGAAGCACTATCCTTCCCCCAGGGAAGAAACTATAGCTTAAGCCTCCCACCCGGATGGATAGCCAGCCTATTGCCTCCTATCAGAGGCTCTATCCCAATATCAGAGTGACGCTAAATCCCTCATACTATAGATTCCCTCTAAGATTCATAAAGGCAAGTGTGATCTCCTTGTAGTCTGAAGCCCGTCCATCCCATCCAACAACGAGGCTCTCTGATGGGCCCCACATAATCCAAGCCATCCGGAAGAAGGTAAACAATATCTGCTAAAGGTAAACCCTCTCTCTCTTTCAGCTAATAGACCACCATCCATCCGGTGCTTCTAAAGGGTAATTAGCAGTACCCACTCCACTCGATAAATGCCTCAATTGGTATAGGTAGAACAGGTATAGGTGATAAGGTGTATACGTAGTGTGCACTGCTGTACGTGATACTCTGTCTGTAAGCTGGCTGCTGGGTTCTTCATCCCGAGAAGAAAAGTATAGTGCCAAACTAAGCATGATTCAAGTGGTATAGGGAAAAGGTCTAGTGATTCAGATGGGTAGGAGTAAATTAAAGGCGGGTAGTTCTATTCCTATCCTAGCCGGTGGGTTCAACTTCCTGAAGTATATTGTATAAGCTCTTTGGAATAGGTAATAGTGGTAACTAGAAGAATATATGTGTTACCCAGAAGATCCTGGTGGTACAAAAAGAAGACTTCATAAGGGGTAGTAGGGTAAAGGTAAATAAGAATAGTGCTAAGATTCAAAAAGTAATTGTTGTTATTATTGAAGTCCGCCCGTTAAGGCTCTCTGATTGACCAACATCCAGCCAGCTAGCCATCCGGCAGTTCCACGATATCTGCTAAAGTTAAACCCTCTGGGCTACTTGACCATCCAGCCGTGTTTCCTCATCAGTTCTAGTTGTATAGAAGAAATCCAAGAAGGCGGTTCTGAGGATCCCACACCAGTTGGTCCAACCTGTCCAACTTACATAGCTAAAGTAGGCATATTAAGGAGGGATTTATTGAATGAATGGTCTAAGTGCTGACTCCGCCCCGATTCAATATCATAAGTTTTTGCTGAATCAATAGGAAGTTTCCTTTCCTAGATGCTCCCTTCATGCAATAAGGCACGGAGTGTTGAAGTTTGTTAATAGGAAGCACTTATCCTTGCTCGGTTGGGTTGTGAAATACGGTAATACGCGGCGATAAAAAGAAAGCTGCTCACAATAAGTGTCATATTATATACGTAATAAGAGTTATTCCTAAAGAATATAAAAAAGAAGGACTATATCCGAGATTACATATTCAAATATCTGCTCTGGTATTTATAAATAACATATATGAAGGCCCGTCCACTCAATATTCAAAGTTGAGTCGCTCAGCGTTCGACTGCGTACCTCGCATATTAAGGAGGCATAAGGTTGGGGGCTGTCACAAAGTTGGTAAGAGTTAAGTCTAAATAATAGCAAGAAGAAGGGTTATCCCCATGTGTTCAGATGTTAAGTTCGAACGTTCGGTGGTCGGGTGGGTTAGTCGAGCGAAGCGTTCTGCCACGGTCTTAGTCGTAAGGAAGGGAGGTCGAAGTTAGGTCGAAGGGAAGTTTTCTATTTCCCCCACCACGTCCCAGGGAATAAAATATGTTGGCCGTCAATCGCTCGCTCTCTGGACAAGTATCTCCACGCCTAATTTGGGGCAGTATCTCCTTGTCTCTCTCCCTCAGACCTCCCCTCTTCACATCTGGCCGCTCTTTCTGGCCAGGCAGGTATCTATCCGTTCGTTGAAAACCCCGCCACATCATAGATTCTTCCTTCGTCCGGTGGTCTAAGGTGAAATCTCTAGAACAAAAAGTTCTTACTCAAATACCTCTATCTTACGTGCAAAATCTATACTCATTTTTATGCCTTGACTTACTTCCGATAAGCTATCTTTCTAAGTAAGAATGAAAAGTATATGCATTTTATTATAAGAGTTTCATTCCCTAGTGGTACGGCTGGCGTATGGGGATGATAGATAGTGCGTGGCCTTTAAGTGGTAAAATCCCCTAATAAACATAGATGAGTACCTGAGCTGCAGCTGTTGCCATCCGGGACACTTCATTTATATCCTCGAATAATGCTTTATTCCTAGGTAGGAAGTATAAGCCATCTAACCTGTGCTTCACCTCGTCTCGTACCAATTGCCCCGTCAAAGTGGTCTACTCAGATGTTGTCTAAGCAAACCGGTATAAGCCATACAACCTGTGCTAGCTGCTTCACCTCGTCTCGTGCTGCTACTGGGCTTTAAAACTGACCAAAATGCTATAGATAAACTCGCTCGGTAAACCGGGTATGCCTCCGATATCTTTGCCTCTATTGCTGGTGGGTACACAGGTTCTTATTAAACCCCGGTTACAAGCTTTCGAGCAGGCTTTGCTCCTGGTGCCTTCTAACCCCAAATATATCCATATTATAGTACTGTGCTGGCTCTCGGTAAAGCTATCGAAGAAGGGATGCAGCCTCTTATGCTGCGGGATCAATTGGTCAAATAGGCACTGCTGCTGATTCAAGGTCAATTACTGGATCAAGGTAATCTACGGAGTAAACTGGATCCGCTACTGGCACAATATTTGAATCTCCAATGAATGCTCCTGCCTACGGCTAGAACCACCTATGATCGCTCTAAAAATGGAAAGGATATCACGTTTAATCTCGAATTGGAATTGGAAAGGATGGGTAGGGTGCTTTTAAGACTTGATCAACCGCATCTGGAACTAATCCATTGCAGGCACAGGAATCTTTCTTTTCCACTGAATCCGTATATGGAATCGGTGGAAAAGAAACTGCTGGGTCTTCGACTGAATCAGGATCAAATGCACTTGCTTTCATTCGGTAAACTGCTTCTGCTCTCTATGCTACCATAGCCTCCACTTGTTTTGTTCCAGCTACTGTCGTTTTCACCTTTGCTTCCGTATCCTCTACAGGATAAAATGAAATGGGTTCTTATTTCCGGCAAATAGCCAATGGGCGCGTTTGACGGTGTTACCCTATAATAAAAACTATGATCATGTATCGTAGTAAAGGCATCTGAAGAGGCGAGGGCATATCCAATTGCATTTCGGTATCCACCATCCCGCCCAGAGCCGGTAAAATAATAAGTCCGGGATGAAAAGGAGGAAGCACCAGTAGCGGTTGACCGGGCATCTTAGGTAGCTAGAGCAGAGGTGGAAGCAGTTTAACCTACAGTAAAAGACCCAGTGATTTATTCTGTAAATAAAGCTACAAGTTCACCCGTAAAATCAATCATCAGGGAGCTACGCGAACAGCTTCCTAAATATACCCCGATTTCGGGATAATTTTGTATTACAATTCCATCATCCATCCGTAGTTCCATCATGCATGCTTTATGGTGAGGAGGAGCTGATGGCACTGGCTTTTATATACAATAATGTAATGCCCGCGGTTCATGCGTAAATTCATCACTTTGACGAACAGCTGGCCTATCTTTTGGCACAGGTGTAGATGGAGCTGTTTCATCAGTCCTATAATTCTATAATTATATCGATCACATTCATATCTTTCGTAATGTCTTCCTCCAGTTGGAAATAGAATGTCATCCTCTTGTATGACCTAGGACGATATGTATCAATGATAAATCACTGCGAGCACCTACCGAACGAAACACTCAAACTGGCCATCTGTCTATCGATCACAAGCGCTACCTTTCGAAAGCGATTGCGATTGTGACAGGTCTTTTTCCAATCGTTTACTTTTTCCCTTCTCGCGTAAAGCTTTTTGCATTTATACTATGCCAGGGAGGTAAGCGCCCTTTCTTAACTAAACTAAACCTTCCGTAGTGCGATGGCTTTTTTTTGTGGAGTGCTTATCCCTCTGCTGGATCATGCCAGTATGGAGCGTTCTGGCCTAAACCAGAGTCAAACTTCCTTGTACCATTGTTCCTTGGTGAGTGGGATGGGATGCGCTCTCTCAAGGGTTCTGTGGATTAAATAGATTTATACTATTCTGTTATAGTAGGCATGTATGTTCATTGCGTAATAGCGTATATAGTAAGTACGGTCTAGCTCATCTCGTAAAACCTCTTACTTAGACGTCTGCGCCCTGAGTAACGGTATGCCTGGTCGGATGTTATTGTCTTTACCGCGATATAACTGTTCTCTCTATCCTCCTAAGACCTCTTT
>NWUY0304906822.1:0-10946 GCA_004151065.3 Larix sibirica
AGGACCTTTAGGTACTCGACCCCAAGGGAGAGGAGAGGGGCTCGACTGATAAGGACCCTTTAGGTACTCGACCCCAAGGGAGAGGAGAGGGCTTCGCTCTTTCTCTCTGAACCGACTTGATCTATGCGCTGGTAAGGGCTTAGCCTTCACTGGTTAGGACCGGCAGGGGCTCGACTGATAAGGAGAGGAATTTATTGCTCCTCATTAATTCCTCAGCACGGATGTGATATTGACCTATTGGGTGGGTCTGGGGACAGATGACATGACAGCTACGTAAAGCGAGGCACCGAACCGCTTCCCGTTGTCTCATTCGCGGAGATTAAAGAGTATGTTTGCTATATCCTCTATCCCATGTACGGTCGACCAATCATTGTGGGAGAGAGCCCGAGTTCTTGAAGTTGAGGTCTACAATAATGCATGATCGGATAATGCATCGGGGAAGTAGAGGTGTTGGTTGGGCCTGGTTTGGTCCTCCTTAGGGATGTGAGGTGTGAAAGGAGCGAGATAGGCGAGGGTTCCGTACCGTCCGTAGTAATACCTCCGAATTATCTCGTAGTCACCGTATTGATTACCATTACCATTTCCCACCATTATATCTGCCCTCCACCCACACCTCAAATGGTTCTCTTTAACCTGAATGGAAAGGTGAAATGGCCTCCGTTTGCGTATATAATGGTTTGTTTGTTCAATCTTCCCCCTACCGGCTTATTAATTTATTGTTTTGTATTCCCATATTTCTTTTACCGTACGCTTCCAGTCTCGTACGCCAATACATACGTATTTATGCCATCAAGGTAGCCAAGTAGTATTCCGGTTATCAAGCCAATACATTCGTCCCTGGCTGGTAATAAAGAGTGCGGGTCTCATTGGCCTGCTGTACGCCAATGAGGGATTCTCTCTCTATGGTCGACTTCTGTACGCCAACGAGGGATTATGCCTATTTAAGGCCATAACTCGGAAAGCCATCGCTGCTCACTACCTAGTAGCGATCGTTGCAACAATCATTCACTTTTAGTTTCCCTATTTACACCTTCACTTTCACTTTTGAGTAGCGATAATTGAATTTATATCACCCGAAGTTACTTGGATCCGCGGGGTGGCTACTTATTGGCTTGGCGGGGCTCACAAGACAGAATTTATGTTTTATGCGATCGGGGCGGAAATAGCTACAGGGGTTCCTCTAGCTCTATAGATGGCTACCTTCTCTTGGACGGAACTCACAGCGGCTAGGGCTTAGGGGACTACCACTAATACATTGACTCTTCTGGCTTCAACCAAGGCTCCACTACTTAGGGCTCTGAATATTGACATTATTATTGAAGGTTTGAACCGCTGGATTATGAATCTGGACAAGATTTGGATGAAAAATGAAATGAAGTGAAGTGAAATGAAGGCTCGTGGAGATTGCTACTGGAAGAAGGAATGAAACGAAGCGCGTGAGAGGAGAAAAGAAAACCCGGAAATTGACCCATCTCCCGGTGTAGCTCCGAGCCCGTTGTAAGAGAAGTAGGAAGTCTCAAAGTGAGAGAGTCCTAGGTTGTAATAGTGGTAAAGAGAGTAACCGTCTTCCCTTAAGCCCTAGGGTTTAGAGCCATAAAGATAGCTGTTCCCGCCCCCATCCTGAGAAATGAAATAGAACCCTTTTCGCCTTCTGAAGAGAAGTAAGTGGTTTTCCGTATCTCCATTGCTTGGCGCCGTCTATAGTGAATGGTCTATAGTATAGTGACTGATCTTTCTCATTCCTACGCGAGTGCCTGAACTACACTCATGCACAGAAATAAGAGTCTAGTGGGGCAGGTGATGAATGCTGTCCATAGATAGGCAGATCCTTTACTCAAACCTTCCCTACTCCTTCCATTTAGGTCACTTTACTTAGTTATATCGACGCCTATCAGAATAATGAGTAGTGGTAGGCAGTTGCTCCTCCCTCTATGGATAGATTCCTACTACTCCGAATACCTGCTCCTATCCCCTGGGGGTGGGGATGCATGATTATATAGGTCCTTCCGGTGGAGATCAAGGGAAGGTGAAAAAGCAATCATCACCCTTTCTTTCGATTCCCGTCCTGACTCTATTTGGTCCTGACTACCCTCACCGTCCCATCCTGGATAAGACCTAACCGAACACGCTCTTTCTTTCTTTTCGCCAGGTCTTGCTCAAAGTGGCGCTGTTTCTTCTTCTTTTGCGGATGGATTAAAATGAGATCCAGTTTCAAGCTGCATCAACCCTGTGTGGCATCCAAGACTTGTCGCATGAGGGGGTTGATTTTGCCCCTATCCAAAGCATAATCTCTGGTGTATAATGACGAAATCTGAGGGGTAGTATGCAAGCGGATCAGAAGGGTTGTGATCAATCCAATCAAGCTCATGGGGTGTCAAACCAAGCTCAAGGTTCGAAGCATGGGTCTAGTTTAAGTGGGGTTGATCGGGGAACACTTATTCTTCATGAGGTACCAGGGTAAAGGGGCAAGCGCTAGCGATAAGGCATTGTGATCTCTCCGCGATACGCTCCTTCCTCCTCATGAGGCAAGCAATAGTATAAGGGGCAAGTGTCGATCTTTCGAACTAAGCTCATTTGGGTATATGTGTAGTCCAGTTTCATTGGGTTAATTGCAAGGGTAACGACTAAGTATAGCGGTAGTTAAAAAAGCGATAGCAATAAGGGGAAGGCAGTGTCGATCAATCCATCCCTCCTTCCTAGCGGTAGCGTCCATGGCCCTCCTTCTTCTTTTTTCTTCTTTGTTTTTGTCTTCTTACTAGCGGTACGTCCATCCATCGTCCTTAGCGGTAGCGTCCATCGTGCGTCCTAGCAGCGCTCAATCATAATAAAAAAACCAAGGTGCGAAGCCGCTTGTCCCTCCGGGGGCAAGGATTTTGCTTTTATTTTCTTTGTTGCACGCTCAGCGCCATGACTGGTCTGCTAAGCTCCTGGTTCAGCCCGCCCCGGTATCTCATGGTAAGTTGAGGAAGCCATCTTATTTTCGTCCTTAAGTTGAACCCGTCTCACTCGCTCTCGGCCTAACTTTACCTGACCTGACCTGACCGGTACCAGACCTCACTGGATAAGACCGCGGTACCCGCCGAGAGAAGAGCCCGGATAATATCTGATCTTACCAGACCAGATAGTATATCTATCAACGTAAGGTTATAAAGCTAATGGTCCAGTTTCACGGATGTGATTAGAGCCTAAAGCAGTTTAAAGTAAGGAAGCAGTCAACATAGTCTACGGACATCAATCTCATCGGTTAGTTACCCATTACTCGATTCCGAGTTCTACCAGCGCCACATTTATCCGCAAAGGTCACGATTGGGGTTTTCCCCTTTTGAATCGAGTGGTCAGCCTCATCATTTTGGGTTTCTCGGTGATCAATTTGGGTGATTCGATCGCAGTGGGTACATCATATATAAGGGAAACACCATTTATCTCTCGTAAATTGATTGAGTAAAATGCACTCGAATATATGCCCGGAGAGGAGAAAGGTTAACGGTTAGAATGTTCGCGTTTCTAATATATTCTGGTTGGGTTTTCTGGACTAGGGTTGACTACACGAAAAAGGGGAAAGGTTCGAAAAGAGGAGCATCTCGGCCGCCCCTTCACTAAAGTGTATTAATTATACAATGATGTCGCGGGAATTATTTACGAAAGAACTAGATGACTTAATTGAGGATCGGGATGCCAATGACATAGATCAGCTACTATCGGAGCAAGCTGGGGAGGACGGAAAAGTGAAAGATTTCACCCCGCCAAGAAATCGGCAGGGAAAGGGATACAGAGTCCTAAATGCGTTGGCTAACCCGTCTCCTGGTAATAAAAGAAATTGACCGAGGAAGGTCCACGGTCCCCTCCCTACCGCCCGCCTAGATTGAGTAAACTATGCCCGCTTCATGAACCTGAAAGCAATTGATCGGTTGTGTATGCATTGGGTAGCAGGCTTAGATTTGGTTCAACCCGTGCGGCATTCACCCGACATTCCTTTCTGTAGCGGCGTGATACCTTCACGTTTTCCAACATAGGAGTGGTTTGCTAATTCGATAACTGATTTACATGGTGGGCTTGGGACAAGACCAAGTGCGGTGGCTGCTACTGATACTACGAGGTGGAGTGAGTTTCAAAACTGATACTGAGACATACGATGCGAGGGCCTGATACAAACGAAGTGTAGGGTTGACTGGCGCCAAGTCAGTCAAAACAATGAATGGTTCCGGGTTAACACGGAGGGTAGGTATTTCTTTCATGTAAACCCACAACAGCGTTAGCAACCCATGGTTTACACTAACTACTTTATGGAGGAGGAAGAGAAAAGGTTTTCAACTCGTCGTGGCCTGTTGGCGAGAAGCTGAAAGCTGTTCACGGTGCCTGCCGCCGTATGGGTGATTCATAGATCCGTTTATTTAGGAAGGTAAGTAACCTAAAAAATGTCTTTCTAGAACCCATCCTCATAATCCATCGTATATGAGAGTCGGTGCGCGCACCTCGCCTTCCTTCATGTACTCCGATTCATTAAAGTAGGCAGGAAAATAATAGAAAACCCGAGTCAACGAGCACGGAAGGTGAACGCCATGAACGGGTGACCCCAGTATTTCATTTCCCCGCCCCAATTTTACCATACCTTTTGGGATTATCCATTATACAAGCGTAGATAGAATGAGGCCCATAAGCTACTATCTGCACACTGACCCTTCTTCCCCTATTGGACCTACCACCTTCTTCCATAGGCAGGGGGAAAAACCCCTACCTACACTGGGAAAAAAACCCCGCCCCATATTTATTTCAAATATATATATAAATAAATAGGGGCGCTCAGCCCCACCTTTACTTATACCCGGGGGACACTCACAACACTTCCCTCAATGTACACATTCCTTATAATCAATGATGACACTAGCCCATCATAGGAATACCCCAAGGAAGGATATTGAAAGGAGTTGAGACATTGCATTGTGTTCCGTTGAAATCCGTCAGATCTATCTATTCATTCAATCCCGGGAGAAGTCATTAAGGAGAGCTGGAGAGAGGTTACAGAAGATATTCCTATTCATTTCGAATATTAATGATTGGAGGAATCAATGAATGATACTGGTTCAAACATGCCTTTGTTTAACCGTTGTATGGTGGCCCATGCCAGTTGTTCCATCATCGAAGCCCCGGCGATAAGTTGAATCCCTTAGCTACGCAATTCGCTAGTTAGTGGAAGGTAGTACCAATCCCGCCGAAGGGAAGTACGTAATGTAGTTTCAATCCAATATATATTGGGGAAGGTGCGGTGCATATATATGCCCGGAGTTAACCGGTTCAACCCCACCCGTAGAGTTAAGTGTGCCATATATATATTATATATTCCCACGCCGGCCGGTTAATCCCACTGGGTAAGGTAACCGTTTCAACCCGAATATATATTACCGTGGAAGGAAGTTTCAATTCCCTGTCCCTACCCCATTTTATTCAGATATCAATTCCTCCAGAAGAATAAAGCTAACCGGTGTAACCAATCGCTTCCCGTAGAGTGAAGGAATATTATAGGCCCCACAGAACGAGTAAGGTAAGCGCTTTAATCCCTCCTGGGAAGTGTACCTCAGCTTCCTTGGCATGGGTGGTAGGTAGTTCTAAATCTGTCCATGTTAGTGGAAGGAGTGTGATCTTATAAAAGCAACTGTGTATGTGGGAAGTTGGGGGGATGAGCCTCCCCTCTTATTCAGAACAACAGAGAAAGCAGTCTAGCTTCTTTTTCCCTCAGTTCGGCAGAAACACCAGCACCTCACAGCCGTATACATAAATGTTATCTTGCTGTTTCTCCACCAGATTTTGTACACATCAACCATCACAATAAAATGCACAATAAAATGGATTCTCCAGACCTTCCCATTATCCATTCTACAGCGGCTTACGCAACATTATCATTGGAGTGCGCTTGTTACTTACAATTCAAAGCAGTTGCAAAATATATCCAGCACTTTACGTCTATTAAGGATCCCGACATATATTATATTGGAACTCGCCCATGCGTCTACAATTCTCTGATCTTATGATGCCATACTCAAGATACTTTTGAGTTGTCCGATACCTAGTTGGTCGTCCCAGCATACATGGCATATCTCTTTTTCCTCCTCATATACAAGGCACTACGATGCCCTAACACCACTTATAACTGTTCTCAGCGTGTGTCACATCCACCCACCCAGACGTGATTTGTTTCTTTGGTTAACTGGCAGTTACATCAAGCTCTTCATCCTGGTACCCGTTGCACCATGGCACCCATTCACCAGGAGGGTATCCATACGTCGAGCAGGCTCATGGAGACTCCGTCGTCTGCCTATACTTTAACACTCCACCAGCAGCCTCCATTATACTTTGCAGCCAGCCTCAAGAGAAGAAGCCCAGGTCACATCACCTCCCTATATTTCTTCCCCTCAAAGAGCAGAGCTAGGGGTTCTCCCTTTCCCGTAGCGATAAGGTTATCCCATCATAGCCAGTAGCTACGGTTCCAGTCCTATACTAAGTAGAATATCCAGTCCCAGCAGCATAGCCAGCATCTTAACCAGATCATGATCCAAATCCATAGCCTGTTGAAGCACTACCTGTAGAAGCACCAATTTTTTAAGCACCATTACTAGTCGTAGCATAGTTTAGTTCTTTTGATCCATATCCAGTGCCAGTAGCTTATCCAGTAGTATCAGTAGCAAGAGCAAAGCTAGATACGGAGGTAGAAGCAACAGGAAAGGCAGCAAAAGCACAGGTCCTAGCTAAGGTGGTATGGAAAGGAGCGCTATACCATAATGAGAAGTTTTACTAACGGCTATGTCCAGGGCCCCGAAGGTTACCGAAAGAACGCACGTATAGTGCCTGGGATGCCGGGTTCACACGACCCATCATGGTAGTTCTCTTTCCTCAATGTCTTTCCTCTCCTTATAAGAATCGCTTCGCTTAACCACTTCGTCCGTCCCTAAAGCCATGCCCTAAAGAGAAGAACCATCCATGCCATGCTCTGAAGCAATCAATAATGGATAGGTAGTTTGAGGCTCTAGTTCGATCAACTCAAACTAAACCAGTTCATGGATAGCTCGGTTCTATCAACCCAAACTATACGCTTCATGATTCTCGAGAGGGGAGTCCCTTTAGCTTATATCGTCGAATAGTACCTCCCGTACGAGAAGGTGTTACTGGCTTCATCAATAGGTTCTAATTCCTGAATCATATAGGCAAGCAAGGTTCAGTGTTACCAGAAGGTAATATTTTTGTTACCCAGAAGAATTCATAAGACAAGGCACGGAGTGGGGTCGAGTGCATTAACTGAGAACAGAACGAACAGCTCACTGGGCGATCGATCGCTCTCCGAACGTGGGAAATGCCTTTTTATCCCCTAATGTGGAATTGGTAAACGCCTACTATAAAGATAGGGAGTATGAGGATGCGTAAGCATGCTCGACTAACAGGAGAGGACTTTTCATTCATACTGGACAGAGCAGCAAATCCATTGTTATTTTATCGGGGGCTATGGACAGCTACGGTACAGCATACTATCAGACGTTATTACATACGTAATATCGGTTGACTTCTCGACCAAGCATTAAACCAATCATGTGGACTAGACCTATTGATTGGCGCTCGGCCATACACATGAACTCCATCCATAATGCATGCATCTATTTCATGTTGATATATTTCATGTTGATTCGTGTTACGTACATAATAGAGATGAGATGACCGCTGGGGAGACTCCTATTCAAACTATCTAGGGTGCGCCCGGCCCGGGCGGGTCGAGGATACCGTAAGGAGAAGAGTGCCTAAAGGGAAAGGAACGAAGTGCATCGGTCAGAGCCCTACCTCAGCAGCTGGGGCTAGGAAAAGCGGCGGCTTATGCGTGAACAACAACTCGGATGGATCAATCTCCTAGTCGTTCCCGGCCGATAATGAAGCGGGCATCAATAACACCGGGCGGCCCCGTTCGGCTTTCCTTGAATCTAGCCATTTTGGGGAAGACAAATAGCCTGTGGGTGGGACAAGCTTTAATGCTGACAGAACCTTACCATTTAGATTGTTCAGGGACGAAGTGGTTGTATATTGCCTTTATCGGACGAGGGGATACATTGATAGGGGGACCGGGTGGATGGGCCAACAGAAGGAGGTGGGGGGACAACGGACGGAAGGAATTTCGCTTTTTGGCTGGCTTGACAAAAACACCCGTGATGCAAGAACGTTGAGGTAGTGAGTGGCTAGACGTTAGGCTTTACGAAAGAATATGAGAGCTGGTCAAATACGAAGGCTGGTCGAACCCGTTAGGCGAGAAAAGATGAGAACGTGTGGCTGGCTTCTTTATGCTATCTCTGCCTTTGAGGTCCTGTATTTATTATCCTTAATTCCAAATTAGAAGGATCAGGACCTTATCCCTCCATCGTAAAGGCAAGGCGCATTTGAAAACCAAGCCCCGGCTCTTTGAGGGGAAGAAATATGAAGAACGAAGTATCGGAAGCTAGGCGTAACATATTCACTCACCTACTACAGGCAAGGCCCAACCAAATATCGCTCGATTGTCCACGCAATAAAGTGATAGAAATAATATAACATGCCCGTGGTATTCTTCCGGTCTATCATTCGTTACGCGCCCATTCCCCAATCCCATCGAGCACGACCATCATGCATGGGAAGGAAGAAGAAACCTTCTATTTGAATAACGAACGACAGCCTATCTATATGTATGTATTGTGGTTCCACCCTTCCTTTGAGAATGAGGGGCCCACCTTACTGACAGACAGCCATCTTTGAGTCCTCTACGCAAATGTATGGCTAGGTTCAAACTTGAAGGGGTATGTCTTACCTCAACCTTCTAAAACTGGCACCCAGAGAAGATCCCCCATGTGAGAGGATTATAATCGACCCTGGTAAGTTCAGCACAGAGCGTGTTCCACCCTCTGCATTTAATTACCTTAAGCTCCCTTGGCTTCCTTGGAGAAGCATGAAATGATTGTCCTACTAAGCATGTGGAAGTAAAGTGCGGGTTTCTGAAGACCAATCATGTACAACGGCAGTTTCGTTCGACGCTTTCCTTGCACTAGGAAGCGCAAGCCCCTCCGGGACCTTCCTGAGCTAACACAATTTTGGTGGAAGGAGGACATATATTAACCAAACGGGTTAATAGTCGTTGTGGCAATAGCAAAACTTCGATTCTTAGAAGTATACGGCATTCATAAGTGAAAGACGCATAATGAGTAACCAAATAGTTAGGCATATAAGTGGTCCGGGGCACTTTCCCGTTAAAGCTGGGAAGGGAGGATGGAAACTGCCTACTCCTCAAATTGACGGATGAACCCATTTGGGTAGTCTAAAAGCTGATGACCATTGTTTCTTCGTTCCACGAAATCAAATCTACTAATGTTTGAAATCCAGCTTTGATGGGCTTTCCCCAAGGGAAGGTCTTCCTCCTTTCGTGTGTCCTTAACCCCCCTACTTTTATAGGGGATAATCCACTGGATTCATAGCAACACCCCGGACAATGGGGCGTCTACCTAAGCTGAATTTCCGTGCGCTGTGGTTGGGATTGGGAACTATACCGCGAAGCCATTGATTGGGGAAGCTCCTACTAATATGGGATTCCCTTATAGAGCTGCTAGTACCAGGTCCACTCATATTGGCCAAAGTGGAATAAAAGAAAATAAGTAACTTAGGAGTTTTTAAAGAATCTGGTCCACAAAAAGTTAGTGCTTGCCCCGAACCAGGGTTTCCATCGATCAATCAATCTCTATCTCTCCAGCCCAGCCCAACCAAGTAAGGACCCGCCAATACTTATTCGACCCACCTTATGACCCACCTATACATATTGGAGGGCCAGCCACCTTACCTATTTGGAAACCGCCTTACCACTTAGAACTTTTATGCTTCGCTCGAATCATCCGAGCACTGACGGGCCAACTTAACTCATTGCCAGAACCAATTAACACCTTTCCTGAATGGCACACCCATGCACTGAACTGCACACACCTACCTTACCACATCACCACTGGCCGAGAGATAATAAGTCCCCTTCCAGAAACCTTACCCGAGAGAAGTAACCCTTAACACTTGGCTGTATAGAGAGAGAAGACAGGTCAGCCACCCACCCTTTTAGCACTCGGCTGTAGATAGATAGAATACAGATCAGGCAGTAGATGCCCTCAGTATCAGTTTGGGCCATATATAGATTAATCCCTCCCTCCATCCATTTTGGCCGTCCATCCAACCAATCCACCTGGTACTTGTTGGGTCTGATATAAGTCCCTGAACAAGGTTATCGTTCTAGGGCAGCACTCTTCCTCCGAAGAGGCGGGCATTCCCAGGGTCATTTGAATAAGCAGCAGCCTAACCAGATTTCTATTATCGTGATAATTCCGAGCATTAAAAAAGTATCCCCACCTGCAGCATTTGAACCAGTTTCACCAACGTAATAAGAACCAAAAGCAGTTTAATAAGCATTAGGACCAGGAGTTCCTGCATAAGAATTCCCAGTAGCACAAGCACAACAAGTGGTCCCAACACAATAAAAGTCTAAGAAGGCCTAGCAGGAGCACTACTCCCAGCAGTTAAATCAGCATTTTAACAAGCAGAACCGGGCCAAGCAGAACGACCAGGACGAAAATAAGCACCAGTGTAAGCAGCAGCCCCAGCATCATTAGAAGAACCGGCATAATTCCCAGCAGCATTGGAACCGGGATTATTCCCGGCTTCTTCAGTTCCCGGAGCCCCAGTTTCACTGGCTTTTCATTTCCAGGAGCAGAAGGAACAGCATTACCAGGGTAATTTGAATCAGCTGTTCAAGGGGCTGCTGAAGAAGCAATATTCCATTAGCAGTTTAACCAGCTTTATTCCCGACAGCATAATAATTATTATTCCCAGGAGAATTAGCCCCATAAGTGCTAGTTGAACCAGTTTCATTTCCAAGAGCAGTTAGAGTAACATTATTATTTTCAGAGTCATTT
>NWUY0304907350.1:0-14954 GCA_004151065.3 Larix sibirica
TTCCTTGGTTTACTCTTTACTCGCAAGAACTAGAGGACCTGTAGCCCTATACCAGGAATGCACGTAGTGAGTCGGGAATGTTATTATCCCTTCTATTTGAAGCTCCGGATGGATGATCTAGTAGCCGAGAGAGGACTGATGGAAGGAAGGCGGCTTTACCTAGAGCTGTTGGACAACGAACGGGTGGGGTGGACATACATACCAGCTTTGCACAGGCTAGGCTTCCATCACACTTCTTGAGGCAAGTCTCGGTAGCTGCTGCTCTCTTACTCTGATCCCTCTACTGAAATGCATGCTATCCCACCTGTTCTATCAGACCTTTCTTTCACTTAATGCCTTCACCCTACGATGTTCCCAGCATTAGTTGAAGGGGCATAATCAGTTGGACCAACATATTATTATTCTTATTTCCAGCAAAAACAGCATCATGATCAGAATTACCAGGGTCATTCCCAGAAGTGGTTGAAAATGATCCTGCTGGTTCTAATGATGCTGGGAATCCTGTTTCCAAATGATGATGAGAATCTCGTTTCCAAATAACCTGTGACTCGCAGGGTCTAAAATGTGAACTTTTCATTAAAAAAGATTGGTTTTTTCAGGATGTTTTTATAGATTCAGCAGAATGAATGCTCCTACACCTGGGCTACTCGGTTGGATACCCGGATCGGTTGGCATGCTCGGCTTGGGATTTTGGGCCGGCCTTGGCTCCTGGGATACTTGGATACTCAGCTTGGATGCTTTGATTGGTTAATCAACTGGGATACTCAGATGAGCTACTCGACTAAAGACAGGAAGATTACTTGTTCGTTACTTACGAGCATTTCGATTGAGACTAATTGGATTTAGAATTGATTAGTCTTCTGAGAGGGGTGCACAGCGGCCAACAGACAGACATGTTAACGGGAAGGCTTTGATTGATTGTCCACATCTACCAAGAGATATAGCAAATATTACCGCCTGGGCGGGGCTGAACGCTACGGAGCAGAAGCTCTCGATTTGATTGCTTTACTTAAGATCACCTGTTTACAATATTCCCCAGAAACTTAGTTGCATTCACGCATGGTCATTCATTCTCAGCATCCCCATAATCAATGGAACCAGCCTCCTCAGTTTCCCAGGAGCCGTCCCAATAGGAGCATTTCTAGCAGCAGAGGCAAATAATACATATATATAGGGAGGGAAGAGTAATTAATTCGCCTATAAACTGAGCGCCTGTAAACTGAGTCTTGAAATGAAAGAGATAGGTTCATTCTGGAACAATTTATGGCTTTCAAATAAGGAACTCTATTTGCGACTGAAGTATGTGAAACTAGCGCTGCAACTGCTGACTCAAATGCTACTAGTGCTTTTGTCATTTGTTTTTCTACCCTTGCTTCTGCGTAAACAACTGACATTGGTGGTTTCTTTCACGCTAGGAAGGCAGCGCCAGTAAGGGAGAGGTGGCATCGGTTAGTGATTAATGGATTCCTCACATCTCCACAGAGAAAAGAGGACTTATCCAAAG
Source organism: Larix sibirica (assembly GCA_004151065.3). Classification (NCBI taxonomy): domain Eukaryota; kingdom Viridiplantae; phylum Streptophyta; class Pinopsida; order Pinales; family Pinaceae; genus Larix; species Larix sibirica. Next base: position 1,505 of record NWUY0304907350.1, read on the forward strand.
GAGCCTAATCCTCCTACAACTACTCATACAGCTACACATAGAAGAGGAAGGAAGGCACTGCCTCTTTGCCGAAAGCATTTCTTAAGGACAGAACGCCAAAACTAGCTCTTTGAGTAAGGATATGGTAAATGAACTGGTCATCCGGGCTATTCAATTGATTAGCCCAGCCAAATCTCCCAGGAACCAAGCCGAGTATCCAAGCTAAGCAGCCCAAGTGGAGTATCCCAACCGAGCAGCCAAGCCAAGGTAGTAAGAAGAACATTCCCATTGTTTTGTGGAGGAAAGGAAAGGTTCTAGATGGAGTAAGAGTCCTCGGACTATGTTTTCTTCTAGGGTCTAGTGTTGAGGAGGCGAGAAGGCAGCTCTACTAGATAAAGCGAACAGACTGGGGCAACCAGAAAGGTCAGAGAAGAAGGTCAGAGAAGACGGACATTATGCGGACAGCAAGCAGAAAGCAGAACATAAAGCTCACATAAAGCTCACAGAATAAGGACTTACTAAAGTAGACATCAAACGTACTACTTCCTAAAGCTACATCAACAGCACTCACCCTTGATCCTTATCTCAGGAACCTTGAGATTAGAACTCTTATTGGGCACGTGAAATTGTGAAATGATGGGTACGTGATCTATCCTTTACAGGTGCATCGTAAGTAAGATCATTCATGCCTTCCTTCAATCCTTTCGATGCTTCGATGTAGGAACTCATGATCCGTATGCGTAAGTGAGGTGTTGGGTGGAGTTCAAACATGAATAGAAAACAATCCTTGTTCCACATTCAGTCAATTAGTGCTTCTATTTCACCCTTATGGTGAATGGGGCAATAGCTGGTGAATGATGGAATGGGTTCAAAACATGAGATGAAAGGACCCGAAATTGCCTCCTATTTTAGGTCAAAGTCGAGCAAGGTCAATTCGTAAGATCCTCCGCTCTGGTTGTAAGCTTCCCTGGCCCTTCGGGCAGGTAAGAGTTACCCTGTTGAAGCGCTTTATTCAGAGCCTGTTGTTATAAATTGATACCCGGAGCTAGCAGCGGTTGATCCTTAACCATAGAGAGTTTCTCCTTTTTTCATTACCAGTTTCACTAAATTACTTAGTAAAAGCACCACCAGTGGCAGAGGCTGTTGATTCAGTTCACTCAGTAGTGACAGTTTCTATTGCTTAAGCAACCTAGCCGTTGTTCGAAGGCCTATTGACTGAGTGGATCCAAAACCATAGCCTTTTTTTCATTTCTTGTATGTATATCCAAAGCCAGAGCCTATTGATTTAGTTTGCCCGGCATAAGCAAAGGTGGGAGCACAACCAGAACTAACTTGTTGATCCAGTTGTTTCTTCTGTTGAAGCGATGGAAGCAGACCCACATTAACATTTTTATCCTTCCGAGGTTAGAGTCACTTCTTCATACGGCGCCTGGCATACCACCCATATACACAGGAGAGGGTACCACCTACATCAATAGCAGCGGAGGCAAAGCCAGTGCCAGCTAAAGTTCCAGGTGACCTAGCGCCCCTTCTTGTTTGATAGCTCGTTGCAAAGTCCGTTGGAGATCCATAGCCAGCTGACCGAGTTTACCCTGTATACCCAGCGGCTTCTCCACTACCTTGCTCAGTTACAGATCTTTCAGTGGCGGATCCTCCGGCTCTAGGGTCAGCAAAAGAACCCGTTTCTCCAGTCAGTTTTTTACCCCTATGCGAAGAAAGCATAGTAATAGGCATCGTTGTTATAAGTAGAGGCGTAAGCATCGGTGGCAAACGCAGTTGCTCAAGTAGATTCGGTGGCCAGTAACAGATCCGGTTACAATGCCAAATGCTGATAAAGATCGAGCTGCAGTTCCATATCCAGGTGCATAGAAAGATCCAAAGCCATCAGTTTAAGTCCCAGCTTCTCCACTGCCAGTATCACCAGTTGTTTCAGTCGATGAAGCAGTGGACTAAGCCATTGATTAAGCTGTTCATTCTGTTAATCCTGTCGATCCAGTTGATGATCGAGACCCAGAAGTAAAGTAATAAGCTTAAGTGGCGAAGGCAGCAGTGGATGTGGGTGAAGCTGTAGATTCATAATATGTTTACTCAGCAGATCCAGCAGAAGCAAAGGCGGGGGTAAATAACCAAAAGATAGGTAGCTGAGCAAAGCAAGCATCAAAGTAAGCATCAAAGCAAACATAAGTAGCTGCAGTAGTGGACTCAGTAGAACCAACATAATTTCCAGTCCCAGCATAGTGAAAAAGTGTTATTACATATAAATCTAATTAACAGCTCTGAGCGATTTGAAGGCTCTCTAAAGGGCTTTGATGGGCTTTTTGTAGGGCTTTGATGGGCTTTTTGTCACCCCAATAAGGCCTCTAGAGGAGGCTGTGCTGAACACGATTGGGCGAGTCGACAATGAGTATGAGGAAGGCAGCTGTAAGGCCCTTGTAGGCAGCTGTAATGGGTTCCGAGTAGGACAGGGTGGATATGAGTCAATGAGCCCAATATAACTTTCAAATCCTTAAATAAATGGGTAGGTGCGCTTCGCCTCAGTGATTCTTAAAACTTTATTTTGGAAAGAAATATTAGTAGTAGGGTCTATTTTATAGGGTATATCACTCCATTTCATTTTATTACGAGTTACGGGTTTCTCTTGGAGGTCCTCCTTTTGGGGATAACGAGTTTTTTCCAAGAATGCACAGATCAAATACTTCCGCCGTTCCCATTCCAAATAAAAATAACTACTAGGCCTTTTCCGTCCATGAAGCAGGTGGGCCTCCAGAGCCCAGTAAAATATAGTGGCGCCCACGCGTTCAGGATGGCAGAAGAAGGGGCCTTTTTTTCATTTCCAGTCAGCAATGCGAAAAAATTGCGCCCAAAAGGGTATATAAGTATTTGGAAGGAATGTCTCCAAAATGTCTGGCGGCACTTTTCCAAAAAAAAATAACTACTATGGGTGGTTTTCGCCGCAAGGGCAAGTAGTTATCTGATGCGGTCATTTCTTTACTTTGAATTGCTCTTCTAAAGAACTAGGCTGACAAGGCTAGAATATGACACAAAGCTAGCTAGGCTGACCCTGGCCGGTACGAAAACTAATTCCAAATGGACTTGTAACCAACTTTGATATGCATGTTACAAAATATCATTTCCATAGTTGTTTATAAAGTTGTTATACATATATATGTATTTATGTATAAATTCTATTTTTATCATTAAGTTTCTCTATTTTTAGGATGCCTTTCATTGGCTGAGCTGGGCTACCGCCCAAAGTGGCAGTCTGGCGGACTTGGATATTAAACTAGTGGGGATTGCACTGAATGCTCTTCGTATCGGGCCGTGAAATGTGTATATTCTGGGGACGTGTGAAGGTATTTTTAGCTTCTTCCTCCTTCAACAGGTACGTGAGCTGTGTGGTTTTTTCTTGGGCCTTCCACGGATCATTCTTTTCTGTTCGTGGGGGGGGCGTTCCTTTATGGTAGCAATCATTCCTCATGGGGGAAAGCGGTAGCGATCCTAATAACATAATAATGTTGGCAAGTGTTAGCAATCAATCACCACCAAGGAGGCAAGCGGGAATGTTTACTGTTCCTTCCAGGGTAAATGGGAAAGGGCAGGTGTCATTGTGCTGTGATTCTTCGGATTTATAATATGTATACCTTACCGAAAAGCGGCCTATATTAGCCGTCCTCACCTGGGAGAGGTAATTTATTGGCTCATTCTTCATAGGATGAGGGGCCACCATCGTCTTTAGACACTCGCCCAAGGTATGCTCCCCCTTTCCTCACACACACCTCAAATTGGAAACAAGCGCAAAAAGTGGATACCCGGAATCAGAGACCAGTAAGAAGACACTAGCCCCGGCAAGGGAAGATACTAGTGGGGTTCTTTGGTCACACGTTTCACTCCAGTCTAGTAGGTCATCCTAGTAAGGCGTAGACGGCACGCCCTGCAATGGAAATGTCGCAACTCACGATCTCGGTCGATTCAAAAACGCTCTGAAACATGCATTTTATAAGGCAAACCTTTGCTTTTAGGGGTTTGTAGGCATAGTCCCTATCCTATTATTCCACCGGGTTATCAAACTCTTATTTCAATATAGAGTATTGTAACTTGAAAACGTCCTTAGCGTATAGAAATAAAAGAGACTCTAGTAAGTTGACTAGCTCGTGGGATGGAGTTATGGGTATGCAGTGAATGGCTTTGTGTGAGTTGAATGGCCTCTATGTGAGTTCTTCCCCTCCTACCAGAATAACGAGATCGAGTCATGTCGTTCCATATGGAGCATATTGCATTGATTTAGCAGCATACCTCTTGGTTGCTAAGCAGAGATAGAGATATATAGATAGTAATATGGATGGGTAGACGGGGGTAGAGTATAGGATAACCCACTACTTCAGCTAACTTACCCGATTCTTTTCCCTTTGGCAACACACTTTGAATGCTGCTGGTTCTATCCGCTTATTTCTTAGTCGTGTTTCTATTTTGTGGTCAACTTCTGTATGGGTTCATTTTGTGCACCGCGTCCCTAATAAAAGGGGTTCCTTTATAGTTTTCATCATTCCTTCCGTCTACTCTGCCTCTGCCCCTGCCCCTGTTATTAGCTGTAGGCCGCTTGTGTTCTGTCTCAATTGGTAACCCACCCACACGTTCAAGCATTCGTCCGTCCGTGGTAGCGGACCCCTTATATCATAATAGGGAATTCTCCTATTCCCCGAAGAGTGATGAGACTTTTATTTATTTATTTTGTAAATGTTCTCCTCTCTTAGGTCAGTTTAAATCCTTCCGTTGGAGCGCTCCACCTCACACTATGTTGTCCGTCGATCTCATCAATCACTCCTTATCGGTGACCATACGGTGATAACGGAAAATACATATAGAGAGAAGGATCGTGCCATGTGCGGTGATAAATTATTAAGATAAGAAAAGTTGGTTTAAAGATCGCTATTGCTTGCTTCCCCTTATATTTCTTTTCCATATCCTTACTATGCCAAGACTACTGGATACATCCCTAGTTCCAGGACTTGATACATATCTTCCATTTCCAGAACTTGATACAGGACTTGTAGTAGTCATCGTCATAGTCCTCCTTACAAGGATACTTCTCTCTTTAATGATGCGGATAAATAAAGGTACATCTTATGTATTCATATCCATTTCCATATTCATAAGGGATCTCTCTTAGATATGTTTAATCCGCCTATTACGAAAAATGTAATCTCCCCCAGCTTCCATCAGTTGATAATATGGTAATTGGTACCGGAAGTTATTATAAAAGTGGGAATATTACCTCTATCTCTTACTGTAACGAAGTATCTACTGCAACTGAGCTCTTGAGCTGTAACGAGGGCTTAAACTCCAGACCGTAAATAAAGCCTTCTCCCCTTGGCCAGACAATAACGAAGTCTTTATCCTCTTCCTGTAACATGGAGGGTTTACTTATCGGGTCAAAATAGCAGGGTTTAAAATGAAAAGGGGTTTTCTATTCTATGGAGTTTTTTCACTTACTATTTGCTTTTATCCTTGGCCTTATTATTCATCGCTATCTGTAATCTACGAGAGACTACGTTAGAGAAATACTTTCTAAAGTCAGGGGCAATATCTATGGAGTTCTGTTTTATCTTTATGCACTTAGATAGATACCTGGCAGCTAGTTACCGAAATTATACGAGTCCATACGTTAAAGCTTAGTTAGCGTGTCAAAACACAAGACATATTTATCATTTATTAAAAACAAAATCTCCCATCCATCGGAGCAGCAGCTACGCGAAAAATAGATAAATCAAAGCACAGGTAGGAAGATACAAATTTGAAACCAAATAAAGGTTATAAAAAAGTAGGGAGGGTAGGGATAAAGGTTAGTTAAAACACTTTCACTTGCGGTTATCCCTTCACTTGTTGGAACAAGTTCGGAACGACTTTCCCTATTATTCCCTATTAATTGAGCCCTGCCCTAAAGGAAGGAAGGAATGGCCTTAGCCCGAAAACGAATTTACAGTAAGTAGGCCATTTTGAAACCGCCCAAAATAAATGACTTTCCACCGAAAGTTCGGTTTCCCTATCTCTGGTCAGTTTAGTTTCGTGAAACCAGGGTCCGGCCGGGCTGGAAGCAGTATGACGAAGTGGTCTCGGTACTGAACCGCAGGCAGACGGTTTCATTCAATGGAAAAATAGGAATCAGCTCATCACTAGCTATTCTCTCCATTCAAGCCAAGTAAAGAGAAAGACCCCAGCGCCATTCTAAGTCCGCCCTGGCTTAGAGCGCGCCTAAAGTGGGGGCTTAAGGAAGTAAATTCATTGGATTATAGTTTCTAAATCCCCATGATGAATTGCAAAAATGGCATATTATTAGGGCGGAAGCCAGCCTTATCTCCAAAGCGTGGCTACTTTCTAAGGTAGCGCCGCTACGCCATCTCTGGAATTTCTTAATGGATGGCAGCTATTATATTCTTAATCAATAGTTAAACTGTCCATATTTTAGTAGTGCCGCGTAGCTCCGGAACTGGTCTAAGTAAGGTATAAAGGGTCCCCAAGGCTTAGAACTTGGGCAATCGTTCTATTATAAATCTTCGGTTCAACTATAAGGATTGGAAAGAACGCAGCCGAATTTATATGGATTCCCTGATTGATTCCGAACCGTAACCGAAAGCCCAATCGATCCGATATAAGATCCCCTAACCGATCATCCGATCCTGAGATTACCCATCCAATTCCCGGATCGGACACCTCTCTATCTCGACCGACAAACAAAGACGAAAGCTAGCTCGCTTAGTTAGCCGGCACGGAAATCACTATAACCCAAGTGCGAAGATGGCACCATTAACTGTTTATAGCCGTTATTATAGGCGGTGGAGCAGAGTCCGTATTCCGTACCTAGACCTGGAGTGCGGCCGGCCCGAAACCGACCTTCTCTTGATTGCATTGCCTGGCCTCTACCATACCTGAGCCTAAATAGGAGGCTAAAATATGCATGCCGAGAGCCTCCTTCCTAAATAGAAGCTGCAGATACTGGGGGCGTAAGCTTGGTACTAAAGATCAGGAATTGGCCGAACTTGGCATCGGAAGTGAGGTGGGTCTTACTTTTGAAGATTTACAATTGGCGGGTACCGGGTATATCCTAGACGGTAAACGACTGCCATAACCCTAATCCTTTCTAAAAGGCGGGCGCGGATTGCTTCGTACTGTCCGCCCATTGGATATACGAGATTCGTCTTTGGATGCGAAGAGCAATCGCCTCGAAAGCGGGAGTATAAACTAGGTTCTAAGCCCTGCTACGGCCTTTGATGCCCCTGACGAGAGCGCCCCTCCCAGCCCAGCAATATAACCCCGCATCCCCGAAAGTAGCGATTGCCCTTCCGCATATAAATAAAAAAAATATGGAGGAATCCAAGGCCGAAAAGAACTGCTCGTTAAGGATCCCCTCTCATGAGTTCAGGAGGGGGCCGTAAATTGCATGGCGTATGGCACGGGCCCTTAGTGAAAGTGTTTTAACTACTAAGGATCACCTTCCATTTTGGAAGGCTGTTGGTTACAATTATCCGCTGGCTATGATAGGAGGCCTTCCATCATCTAGGTAGTAAAAAGGGCTTTCGACCAACGGGGGTACGTACGGTTATTCCGAGAGTGTTCTGGCTTAAGCAGGATGGTCAAATCACTGGGCGTCTGACTTCCGGAACGACTTCTTTGTTAATCCCGAATTCCCCCAGGCAGTAATGATACTAATGATTCGTCCTTTTTGTAATCCCGTTCTGTTAATGGTCCTTCCCGAAAGGAAAGAGCGTATAACGTGTTCAATGGCTTATGCAGTAACCATTTCATAAAGATAGGTTGTTTCCGGTAACCTAGGCTCGGTAAGGGCTGCTGTAACCACCACCATAGGCTGGAGGCATTTAAGATAGGCTGTTGGTAGGGCACCCTTTCTTTCCTTAAACCACCAGGTCGGTAAAATATCATCTCATAAAGGGAGTAACCATTTAGTAAAGATAGGTTTGGTAAGCTAGGCTAAAGCTAAGCTGGTCGATAGCCCACCTTACTTTGAACAACAGGTCTCGTTATAGCTTTTCCATCGGGTATATCCTAAGCAGCACTACTTAATAGTTATTGTCTATTCTCAGTTGTTCGTAAGGATTCCATCCCGTAAAGAATCCAAGCTGTTTTTCCCGTAACAGCTTATTGAGTACCTGACTACTATCTATCGTACTGAGGAGTATATCAAGTGGATTCAAGCATTAAATAGACTATATAAATTAATGTGATCTAAAGGGAAAGGTAGTAACTGTAAGCACACGTAAGCTCTTCCTCACTGGACTCTGTTACTTCTGTAACAGTGTATATATTATTCCCTTCCCGTAAAGATTCCCGCTCTTTAATGTCTTTCCTATCCCAGGAGCGTATAACGTGAAATAAATCCTCAAAGTGTAAAAGTGATAACCGTCTCAGTAGGACCTATCTTTCTGTTGCGTACCGTAAGTCAGTAAGGGCAAGGGTATCTACTGGCATAAGCATACAGAAGGTCTTTCTTCTGACTGGGCTGTTGAGGGAATGACTTCTGGAACGACTTAATCTTCCTGCCCGTATAAGATTCTTCTATCCCGTAAAAATTCCAGGCTGTAATTATATAGTTCTGACTGGTAGTAATGATCTAATGGGTTCTGACTGGCTGTAAGGAATCCTGGGTGTTAGGCTTTTAAATGGGCGGTTCTGCATTCCTGTTTATTGGAGGGTACATAGTGGCGATAAATCCCCACTTCATTTTGGTAGCAGGTAGTTTTTTGTCTTACCTTCCTTACCTGAGCTGAGGACCTTTTCGTACCAATCCTGAGACCGTAACAATTTGGTCATGGAGGTCGGTAGCTTCAGCACGTTCGGTATGTTCCAGGCCGGTAGCCTAAGGCCTATCTCTCAGTAATCTAAAGGTAAGTAGAAGCATACGGAAGGTATTCTGACTGAGGTTTATTTTTGGGTATTACTTCCGGAACGATATCTTCATAAGTCCTATCTCAGTAATCTAAAGTTAAAGTAGGCACTGGATAAGCATACGATTATTTCTTCCTAACTGGTCTTTGGAGGGAATGACTTCCGGGTAACAATAGAATCTTTTTCTGGCAGTAATGATCTCGGTCTGGCCGTAACGATTCCTGGCTGTAACGCTTCCATGGGCAGTTCTTAGTTAAAGGATTCTGCATTTATGTACGATTCTGTATTTAAAGGTTTATTGGGGGACGTTCTGCTTTGGCTTAATCCCCCCAAATTCAAAATTTGACCGCATTCTCCATTAATGCATTCCGCTATATCTGCTAACATTATACCATCCCCGCATTCCCAATTACCCTTGAAATCCTACCCTTCTACCTTATATCCTTTATACCCCACTTTACAATTATACCCACCTTACAATATATATAGGGTTAACCACTAGGTTTCCCAATTAGGTATGCGTTACCAATTAGGGTTGATTACCAATGGAGGGGTTTTTCCAAGGAGGTTACACATTGCAGGTTTCACGTAGAGATAGATCCACAAGCAATAAGATTCAATTAGAAGGTACGATGCCTTATGCTACACAATGCATTTTACTTCGATGTTGTGGGATAGGCGTTTGCAATAATAGCGATGAGCAATTAACGATGGTAATAGCGAGCGTTGACAACAGCAGATACACATGATACACTTTCCGTTTACCCGCCCTGAAAGCTTTATCTATCCACTTCAATATGCCTTACGCTTCTATCTCGAGACCTGCCTGGGGATCTTCGATCCTTATATCCGGATCTATCTATCTTCGAACTTACCATATCTCTATCTACGTGCGAACTGGAAACAATGAACTTGGCTTCGGCCTCCTCGTCATCTATGAGGTTCATCCCTTCTTCTGGCTCCCAGAGGGTCTATTAAGGCTCCTCAATGGCATTACGAAGAGGATAGAGACACCCTTACTGCGATAATTACGCAGTAACCAATTCTATCCTTCCTCTCGTGTAGTGGGCTTCAAATATCGAATCAAGACCTGCGGGTTAGGTTGGCTTCCCCTTTATTCCGCATAATACCCCTTTATTCCCAGTCATATCGCTTTCCAGTAATACCCCTTTATTCCCGTTATTGAAGAAGAGGTGTCTTTAGGTGGGTTAGCCGGCTCTCACAAATGATATTCAATAACAATACCGCAATAACCTACGGGATACCACTGGCTCTTGATGTCCAATAAACATATCCAATCAGCCGGCTATAACGGATGCATAAATAAGGTAGGCCGAGATCTGACCTGCGGGTTACCGCAGGCTCAGTAGGAGACGTATTCGCAATTGTAATGGGCCTGGACTTCGCAGGACACGTATTCACAATTGTTATGGTCCGTCCTTGTTTCCACCCCTTATTCCCAACCCACCATTGGGCAGGGGCTATTCTACCCACCTCTTGGGCAGTTGTTTTATTCCGACCCCATCCACTCACTTCTTTCCCACTTCTTTATCACTTCACTACTGCTTTTTTACCTCTTTCCAATCTCTTTCCTGCTATGTGAATGGAGCAGTTTTAGAGCAGTTATCTGTAGAACTGGTAGTGTGGGAATACCTTTATTTCTGCTATCTGGATGGGGCACTTATAGAGCAGCTATCTAGGGAAAATAGAATAAGTCCCTCACCGATGGATGGGAAGCGGGTTAGGTAGAAATCGCATTCTATATTCATGGGGCATCCGACTTGGCAGGACCACCTTAAGAAATCCTAATCCATGAGTGGACCAATCATGAATGGCAGTCCGACCCTACATAAATTCCTGACTAATAAGGATATAAGAACCAGTTCAGGACCACCAAACTGGACAACATCTCGTCCCTTTGCGATAGCTCGAAGAACAGGGCGTTATGGATGTTCTTTCGGTAACTACTCATGTTTGGGGGCATTAAACGGACACGGCTGGGATTCCACAACTAGTAGGTCACCCTACTAATAGGTAACATTCCACAACCTAAGTAGAGTAGTTTGGATTAAGGAAGCTAGCTAAGGAATGGAATTATTAAAAAGGCCGCCTATTTATAATAACAAAGGGGGGGGAGGGTTCAGGATTCAGGAATTCTTTCTTTCTTTCTTATTTATTCGGATTAAGGAAGTCGCATTATGGGTTATTTTTTTTTTTATTAAGAAAGAATAGTCGATGCGGTTTATTGGCAATTATTTAGGATAGTAGATAAGGATTAGGGCATTGGTAAGAAGGCCCCATAAAGGATAGTTGTCGATTCATTGGTGGGTGTAAACCATGGCCATGATCCCATGCATGAAGGATAGGACAAGCAACTACTATAGATAGATCTGGGTCATAGTTCCCGGTATAGCCGGCCCTCCCTCATAGATAGGGTTTTACGTGCTTATGTATTTGATTTCTTAGGCTTGGATGCTTCTCCTGCTCCCCTGCTCCCAAGTATCTCGCCTAGCTCTCTTCCTTATCTGCTTTCTTCCCTATCTATATCGCCTGGCTTTATTCCTGGCTAACCTGAGTCAATCGGTATAAGACGTGAGGTGGATTTTGGCATAAGGTGTGAAAACATATAATAATCTAAATATAACGCCCCCCATACCAACAGCTCAGGTCAACTTAAAGATTCGATGAGGAACCCGGCGATAAGAAGGATGGAAGGATAGTTACTCGCAGGCCCCGTTAGGCGTGTTGGAGTATCAGTAATCTTCCCCTACCTAAAGGCTTAAAGGTTGGTAAATCAAATGCCCCAACTGGCTAGATTGAGTTGTTTTACCTTTCCCTCTATTAAGGCTGGAAGAAGGGTAGTGCCTCTGTCCTGCCCCTAAAGGCTAGTTAGAGTGCTTCCCCTTCCCTTCTCTTAAAGCGCCGGAAAAAAAGCCTTTAACAAGGCTTTTCACTTCTATAGCCAGGAATCAATCGTCTTAGAACATACATCTTGCCTCCTTCTTTACGCTTTAACTAGGGATGAATGTACGGAGGGAGTATATCTAAGACCTCCACATTATTAGCAAGGCTAATACTTACATATTCAACATCGTGAGTAACAAAAGATGCAATGCCATCTCTATTTAACAAGTTTTGTAGATATGGAAAGGCATGTATCATCCCCTCTCCTCTTATCATATGAAAAAAATTATTAACTTTGGTTAATTACATTAGTTATACTAAGATATAAAATTATCAAAAATCATATTATATTTATATAAAATAAGGTGAGAATGTGAAATTTTGGAATTCAATAAAATATTTAGTTTGAAAAAAAAGCCTTTAAAAAGGAGTATCGAGAGAATGAATATCATTAAAACAATAAGTCTTGTTTGGTGAGTAACGATATAAATAATATAAATATATTGAAGTATGCAAATTCCAATAATATGTGTTTCCTCCCCTTGTCATGTCAAATTGATTGACAAGATCACCTCCATCCAAATGTGGCCTCACACCCTCGCCTCAACAAATTTATTTTGGTTGCTTGCCTCTCGAACTCTCTTCATGGATTTTCATCCCCTTCATCTCATGTTATATGCATGTAACTGAGATTTCACTCATTTTTATTATGTTTTCAATATAGAAATTGAGTTCTACCATCCAATGTAGTGGACTCATGAAGGCCTAGGATTGATTACACTCACGATTGGGATGGGTGAAAAAATTAGAAATATGAATGCTTCCTATTAAATGATTTTCTTTGTTTCTTCTCCATATGGGTACAGGTTTGGGTTATGAACAACATGAAGGTCTAAAATTTCGAATAGTAAAATAAATTGGATTAGTTAACTTGCATGCCTATGCAAAGTCATGAACCCTTTACAAAGGTTCAATTTGATAGGCATAGATTATTAAACAAAAGATGATACTATATTCAATGTAAATACTGTATTTCTAAGAATTTATCATTTCGCACAATCTTAAGGTAGTTGAGGTTTTTTTCATTTATTTATGAGAAGCACTTTCTAAGACCTTTTTTTTTTCTTTCTTTCTGGTGAATTTGGTAAGTTGAATGTATGTTGTTCTTCAATGCAAACATAGTGACATTGTTAAGGTCCCTCTCTATTTTGTAAGGTATTGTGTGTCTTTTATACTGGATATGTTTTGTTGGGATGATATTGATTGGTGTGTAATGATCATAAGCTATTGATGCTTCAAGAGCTCATTTATTTATGGTTATATGTGTTTTGAAACATTTTCATTTTCAAAATCAATGAAATCTCAAAAATGATAACATCTTACATTGAGAGGAGTCACTCTTTTCTTCTATCATGTTCTACCTATTCATAGTTGTGAAAATGACCCTTAAAAGTGATAATAATAGACAAATTTCAGCAACACAATTTTTTGAAATATCACACACTTAAAAGAAAAATTTTAAACATAATTATAAAACAATTATATAACCTTTCTATAACTAAATGACTATGTTATGTATAAAACAATTATATAACCTTTCTATAACTAAATAACTATGTTATGGATAGCGGGTTTCATCTCCTTTTCTTACCACTAGATAATAGAGAGA
>NWUY0304909529.1:5261-15805 GCA_004151065.3 Larix sibirica
GATTGTTCAAGTCTTCGATGGTTCACTCGGAATCCACTAAGTGCAATTTAGTGGATAACAGTGCATATTGCTCGTGTGCCCTTAACCTTAGCTTAATGAATGATGTGTATTTCATGGGAGATGTTGGGATAAGAAACTCCCGCAATTTATTGAAGATTTCCTGGAGGCAAACCAACCCCTTTGTTTGCATGCTTGTCAGCTGAAGAGTTGTGTTGCCTCGAGACCTGATAATATTCACAATGAGCAATACTATTTGGCAACCCTTGAGCTCTGATGACGTATCGACTTAGAGTGGGTTCTTGAGGGGTTGTTTCAAAGTGTATCTGCCGAATTATCCTCGTCAAATCCCCAATCACGAAGAATTGATAAACTCCTCCGTGCCTTAGGAGCATTAGCCCTTGTAGCAATGCTAATGCCTTGGCTTGATTGTTTGTGGTCTGTCTGTCCTAGCCCCCAGTGGAAAGTGGGTTATTGTTTTCCTCCTGGATCAAGGATGATCTCCCTTCTTTTTTATTTTATTGTCATAACTTTTTCCTATTTTTTTCTTCTCTGCATAGCTTTTTCTACTGTGACAATAAAAGCCACCTGCTGGTATATTGTGTGTTGCTAATTAGCATGACAGCGTGTAGTGACTCTTTATCAACATCTCAAAACTATGCTATCAAGTTTTTTTGAAGCATCTGAATTCTTGTACTGGATTTGGTTGCATTTTATACCGAGATGCACTTTTCCTAGAGGATGTTATTACTTGCATATTCATTGAATGTTGTTAACAATTATTTTTGGAATCTTATTTGGTCTCCACTGATTTTTCTATTGCAGCGGTGTTAAAGATATGGCGTAATGCCGATGCTGTTTGTTTTGATGTGGATAGCACTGTCTGCAAAGATGAGGGAATTGATGAATTGGCAGAATTTTGTGGTGCAGGGGAGGCTGTTGCAGCTTGGACTTCAAGGTTAGTGTGAGCCATTGACTTTCATGATTTCATGTTTTAGGGGTTGCATTGCCCTCAAGATTTTGGATTTTGATGCAGAGCAATGGGTGGGTCTGTGCCATTTGAGGAAGCTCTTACTGCTAGACTTTCCCTGTTTCGGCCTTCATTGTCTGATGTTACTAATTATTTGCAAAGCAATCCTCCCAGGTATGTGAAATTTGTTCAAGACGTTTATTTATTCTGTTGATATTTTGCAGAAATATTTTGAAGGACCTACTCAAATGAAACCATATTTGGGTTTGCCCCATTTTTGTCCCAGTAGCAGAAAAATGACATTATCTGTTTAAAAACTAGGAGCTTTAAATTCTCAAGTCACATTCTCGAGAAATAACAGGAGCAGACTGAAATGGCAGGATCGAGTCATACTTTTTTCTGGACAGTTGACAACTCAACACACTAGAATTTTCAGGGTGTAAAGCATGGGAAACACGTGCTAACCAAACATTCTTGCACAACACAATAGAAATAATCTTCCCGATATGCAAATATTTTTACAATAATGCTATAAAAATCAGTAGTTGATGGCCATAACAATGGCAAAGAACCGGGCAACTTATACAGAAGTTTCTACAAAGTATGTGCATCCAGAGTCTCGGCAAGCTAGCTCTTACGGATTGCCTTCCTGAACTCAAAAGATATGAAGGCAACAAACTTCGCATAGCTAGCTTTAATGTGAAATTGTGAATCCAGACTCACTAGCACTATGGTTGTGATATCAAGTCCAGTATTGTTGATGGACATTTCTCCCATAGTAGTTAGATTTGGCTGTATTGGACTTTTCTATACCGAAATTCGGCAATAATGCACAATTTGGTGAATTCTCCATACAGTATGGTCAACTTACTTTTGTCTTTGACAATATACCTCATGTATTTAATCCCATGGTTTCATAAACCAAAAACAAATAGCTCAAAATCCTCAAAAAAAAATCTTGCATACATCAATAAATATAACCTAATGGCAAAATTTTGAAGAAGTGAGTTAAAAAAATCTCGCATACATCAATAAATATAACCTAAGGGCAAAATTTTGAAGGAGTGAGTTATTTTCTCTGATTTATTGGGCATTCTTGAAGCTGAACTTTTTTTAAATTTGGAACAAAATGCATATTTTTATCTATGAGAGGTATACTTTTGTAATGTTTACAATATGTATATAAACATTAAATAAATAATGAATAATGATTAATAATATAATAATTAAAATAATTAATGAAGGGACACATCTTAACTAAAAGACATGTCTATTCATCCATGGTGTCCAGTCACTGCTTATAAAAGCATACCGTTCCATGGCATCGTAAAACATTCTTATCATCAATCATTTAATTTTATATATTATATTATTACTATCCTATATGGATTTCTGTCATTTATCTTTTCTGTGTTGAAATTTGCTGAGAAATGAACTGTGTTCATTTCATTTGGTATCATAGCTTTGTACTGATCCGGCTTCTGGCCACATCTTTTTAGATTTTGTCTGACCTGGCTTTTTGCCACACATTTAGCAACTCAACAGAAATTTTCATGTTTACCAGGTCTTTGACCACCTTCGGCCGTTGGCCATTTATATCTCAGAGTTTCCGTTGAAAAAGAAGATTATTTCTGCTAAAAAATATTGGAAATGACAATCAAAGGGCCAATTTATAAATATTTCAAAGAGAAAACAATCTTAAGGTACCCATATCAAAACAGGCAAATCACAGAAAAATCCAAAATTTGCTGCACCGTGGTTGACCAAAGAGAGGAAAAAAAAATTGCAAATACATCAAATTGACAAAAAAAACAGGACGAAAGAGAGGAAAAACAAAATTGCAAATACATCAGATTGCCAAAAAAAAGCAAGAGTAATATGTAGAAGGGGAATCAGTTCGATTGAAGATTGCTCGCTGCAATTACAGGAAAAAGAATGACGGTGGGATATGAAACTGTGTAGACACGTTTCTGTATGAAGTAAGAAGGCATTATCAGACCAAAATTCACAGGCAAACAAGAAGATGGTAACAATCAGTGGTCAAGTCAAAAGAGATCGGTGCAAGGATAAATAATTACCATTGTATTTAGTGAAACCGCCGCCCATTAAACTAATCAGAATGCATGAAATTTGCTACGTTGAGAACTTATCAATGGTAATCCATTGGAAAACTGTAACACTATTTGCTGTACCCTGCGTATTTGTTGAAATTAGCTACACACTGAATAAAAGACTACTGCCATTATTAAAGAAACTGCCATCGTTTCAGAACGTCACATAAACAAGACAGAATGGTTATTACAATTCGAAGGGTCGTAACTTTTATAGAGCTGGCAAAGAAATAATTTAAAAAATATGAAGGGTTATGAGATAGTTGTTAAATCACATAATAATAGGGATCGTCCAAACGAATTTGACAAAGTTAAATTTGTAGATGATAAAGACAGAGATCTCTCATCTAAAAGATCATAGTAAAAAATTACTTGCACAAATTAAGAAGTCAAAGGATAAGATGTAGTGCAATCATAAACTAGAACAGGAGAATCAAGTGCTCCAGAAGAAGTTATCAGAAAAAGATCAAGAAGCTTCTAGCCTAAGAAACCTTAATTAGAGGTTGCTTGAGCAAATCAAGAGATTAAAAGAGGAGCAATTGGAAAACCAAGACTTTCAAGACAAAGTTAGAAAGTCAGAGAATGATGAAGAAATTTTTTGTCTAAGGAAGCATAATCAAAGTTTGCTTTTGCAAATCAAGAAGTTTAAGGTTGAAAAGAAAACACAACAAAAGTTAGATCCACACGTAAACAAAGAACCACTAGTTGACAAAGAGACAATGTCTGATCCAGTTGAAGTAGGGATATTGTCAAATGTTGAAGTACAAACAAAGGAAAATCTAAGTATCTCTACCCATAAACATTTAATGATTAACAAAGCAATACAAGTATGCAAAGATGATGTACTACCAAATGTGAAACAAGAAGTCATTCCAAGCATGAGAAAGAAATATTTGGTTACAAGGTCAACTTATTGACATCCAAATCAGAAGAACCGATACTTTAACCAACCAGTATATTAACATCAACAAAATCAGTTGACTTATGTTCTGAACAATACTCATACCGGTACAATTCAATCTCAAAGTAGAAGTCATCTTGGGAATCGCAATACAATAGGTTCTCTCGAAGAATCCCATAAATGTTCAGTTCCACATAAGATCAAATTAGGGTGGGTAGACCCTTTCACAGCTTGACAGTTCTGTCCAGTGCTTAGAAGATCACATCATCTTGTATTATCTACCATGACGAGCTTAAAAATGAAGAATCTTGAGAAGACATTACATGTCAGAACCAACATCTTGTATCATCTACCATGACGAGCTTAAAAATGAAGAATCTTGAGAAGAATTTACATGCCAGAACCAAGACATAACTTTTGTATGCTTTGAGGACAAAACATTTTAAATGGGTAGGCAATCTAATGTATAGAATATGTATATAAACATTAAATAAATAATGATTAATAATAATAATAATAATAATATAATTAAAATTATTAATGAAGGGACACGTCTTAACTAAAGGACATGTCTATTCATCCATGGTAACCAATCACTGCATATAAAAGCACACCGTCCCACGACATTGTAAAACATTCTTATCATTCAATCATTTATAAATTATATTATTACTATCCTATACAGATTTTGTTAATTTATCTTTCTGTATTGAAGCTGTACTGGATTTTTTCAATACGTATTTTACTATTTTATCCATATTGAATCGTATTTGAATTCAAATTCATATACGATTGTTGCCGCTATGGTTTCTGCACATGTAGGGAAAACTGTATGGCTAGTCAAACTTTTGATCGAATGCCATATGATCATAACCTTCTGATATACCAGATGATAGCTTGCATGTGATTCCACCCCTTAATCATAGGGATGACTATTCTTAGTGCCTCAAAGCCTTTTACCTACTCATGTGGTTATTTGTTAGAGATCAATAAAATTATCTTATTTTATCTTTATCTATTACTGTCTCAAATTCTAATGTTTTTATATGGAATTGAGCTATTACAAAGTCAATTTAAGCATCATAGGAAGTATATGCCCAAATTGAGTGGTACAAATGCCCAATAGAGGTTTATAACAAGGGATCATTTACCCCCGTATGTTGATTGTACTGAAAGCAAGAAGATATATGGCATCACCATAGAATAAGAATGACTAGAAAATAAAATAGATTGAGAAAAATAAAATGCGCTGAGTGAAAATATTCAAAAAGAATGTCACCACTCACTGAAAAGAGCATTGTAATTGAAAATTAAGGTAAACCTTGTTGTGGATATTTGAGGCAAAGGAATACAAAAGATTTTATTATCAAACTATTCAACAAATTCATTGACTAGAGCAATCCTCAGGTGGATATAGTAGATATTTTCCAACTTCATATTATTTTAATTTAAATCTTGTCTAGGTGACCTACTAACAGGTGTGTGTTAGAAATGGCAGGGTGCATAAATTAGTGTGTGAAACATACCAATCCAAAGCACTAAAAATCATACACACCTAATACACAAAAATTGCCTAGTTATATTAAGTACACAAGAATACCCTAATACAGAAGATTTGCCTAGTTACAATAAGTACCCCTTAAGACAATATCATAATTGATATAGTTCTCATTCATTGAGGCAAGTGCAAATGAGGCTTGAGCCTCTTTATAAATAGGCGTTAGGGCCACTTATGACGTGGACAGTAACCAAGGGTGTGTTACCTTGGGGGGCATGCATTAACACTAGTGTGGTCCACAACCAACCATTAAGGTTGTTTGTTGAATGGCAATTAAGAGCTATAGGGGGCAGAAGCCAAGGTTAGCTAACGTATCTCCAGCATCTCCGCTTAAGTTTGACTTGGAGATACAAATAAGGAAAGTTGGTATAAATAATAGTTTACCATGTAAATATTACATTCCAACCCCCGGCCCTTAATATGCACCCGAGAAAGATATTGTTAAAAAAAGGCCAAATAAACATTACAATAATCACCTTTTAGTGTTTAGTTGGGTAGGGAATACAATAATGACAGCATCCTGACCACAATGAAGTGTAGATGAAATAAGTATTCTGTTCCAAGATAAGTTTATTAATGTTCAAAAAATGATCAGTCAACAAGACTGCACAGTACATAAGTGGTGATTTGGAGAGGGAGTGCAAAGGACATTCCTAATAGCTATAAAAGCAAGAAGCAATGTTACTCTAAAAGATTTGAAAACAACTCTCAATGAGCCGTCCATGAGGAGGGCATGTAATTCCCCCTACTCTATTAATGTACAAGGCCATAAGGCCCATTAGATAGTTGGTGGGTAGTGACTTTAATGTAAAATGGCCCTCTTTATTGAATAAAGGTCCTCAGTTGGTTGATCCTCATTAACAAGGGGACTACAAGTAGTTAGGGCTTTGGCTATTGAAGCACAATATATTGTGTAGTAAGCTATGTAATGTTTTGTCAATAATTGTTATTGTATTTGGAGCTTTGCTCTTGGAGGTTGCTCCCTTAAAGAGGCAAGTTAACATAGCTCTATATTTGAATACAAGAGATCTTTTTCAGGATTTATCTATTTTCTCGTGTTTTTCTGTTTTACTTTAAAGTTCTAGGGTTAAGTACATTACATTTCGCTAGGCATCCTTCTACTATGTTCTTAAACTGCATCTCACCATTCTTCTCTTTGCTATTGGCTGCACCTTCTCTGCTGTCAGTTTTCTCTGCTTCCCCTGGGGCACCTCCTCTAATCTCAGTTTGCTCTGATATTCCAATCTTTGCTACAAGTTTGGAGTGTAAAAAAATTGCATTTGCTTTTTCTGCCGCGGAATTTCAACATATCTCCAACAATGAACTTCAACAATTCTGGGCAGAAATGGTTTTGTTTTGAGTTTCAACATTGATAAATTTAGAATATCGATGCTTAGTTTCTTCATCTCTGGATTGAAAATTAGTTGCTTTTTCTATGGTTTAAAACTGCACGTTCATTAATGGTAGGTTCAAATTATATTCAAGAATCTGATTTGAAGCACTATTTTCTTTTAGTAGTTATGCTTTTATAGACATTTGCAACCACTACTTCCATGCAGGCTCAATCCAGGAATACAAGATTTAGTGAAGAAGCTCAAGGCCAAGGGTGTTGATGTTTTTCTAGTATCTGGAGGATTTCGTCAAATGATAGAAGTATGCTACTGTTATTTTGAGGCAATCTTGTGGTTATATACTAATCGGCAAGTGCTTTTTTGGTTTTCAGTTGTGTTTGCTTGATATCAAATGAGGAAAGCTCAAAACATGCAATGCATAGTTAAATGCACTAGTTTGTGGTGGTTGTTTTACTTATTGTTTCATGATAAGTTGGAAAAAAATCATTTTAATTGTTTTCAGAGGTTCCTAACAACTAAATTCTAAAGTGATAATCTGCACAGTTAAAATTTGTTTGATTCAAAGTAGGCATGTGTCGAATTTTCGGATTTAATAAAAGAATGATGATGTTTTGTAGCTTTCTATACACTCCTTGTATCCCTGTCATTACAAGTGCCTTCAACCTATTTTGGTCACTTCTAGGTATGAATGTTGGAATGATGGTGTAATCCTCACATGCGGTCATGGCCGACCTTGCTTTGTAATCATTATTATTGTGTATTAGTGAGTTTTTAGGGTTGGGCTTAAAGCTTACCTAGTCGACACTAATTTATCATATTCCAAGGTGTTTAAGATCAACCTGGTCATTACAGGGACCCATAACCTCTCTTTGGGAGGGTGCCCTACCTGTTGAGTTGTGTATAAATACATACTCAAGTCTCATTTGTAAGATTCATTGTGTGATCTTCTTGATATCTGTAATACATGAGAATTAGTGTACAAGCACCATAAATTCTTTGTTCACTCTCTTGTCCTTGGGTTGCATGATTGCATCTTCTCTCTAGCGCACTTATGAATCAACTCCAAGGTTCACTTGTTAGGGTTTTGTCTAGAAATAGGATATGCCCCCAGGGCCTACATGTACATATCCCACGTGTCGACCATGTGGCATGTGTCAGACATGCATTTGACACATCCTAAAACAAAACACGTGTTTTGGGTTGCATCTTCTCTCTGGTTCACTTATGGATCAACTCCAAGGTTCACTTGTTAGGGTTTTGTCTAGAAATAGGATGTGCCCCTAACGTACCCCATTACCAATTCAATAACACACACGGCAGTTTCCACACACCATTGAATCCGCGAGAATGCTAGCACATGCACATGCTATATATATATTACTCGCACTTCAATTAATTCTTCCTGTTAAACAAATCGAATTAACCATTTTAATTATTAACTAAACATAAACATAATCATAAAAAATTATCCCCATTTGCTCATAGACATCGGGCCTACTTTATTGGACCAATGCAATGCAATTCCATCGGACTACCTGATACGGCTTCCAACTATAGAATCGACCCTGCAATTCTTATGCAAGGCATGAATAACAACTGGTCATTAACCCAGAAACATTCCACTTGGTGAAGGAACGTTCCAGGCATGGACAATTTATGACATTTTAATAAATACTGGAACGAATTGACTTATTAGTGATAAAACAATTTTCTCTAAGGAATTATGCATTCTTTATGGCCTGAATTCCACTCAGTAATTTTTTTTCTTTTACAATGAGAAGCTATTGCAGCTGACACTGCTAGTCCAAAACAATCTTTTACATATACTTTTTTCATCCATTACTCTTACATGTGAATTTGCTATAACAATTATATAGAATTCAAGTTAACACAATAATTTATAACTTCCAGAAATCATTTCAGTCATTTAACTCATACAAAGTACTAAATAAACTGATACAAGGCACATATACTTATCTGATTAATTGATAACTTGAGCAATTGGCTGTGTGTGAGGCACACTCCACCCAACCATAGGCCACCTTGCTCATATATCTTTGAGCAAGGTACCACCCCCAAGCCGAGACTATGAATTCACTAGGAGAACGCTCAAGGTTAACAGAAAGAGAAATAGGCAGGTTACAGGGTAAATCTCACAAAGTTATCTCTCATAACTTGACACACGCCAATTCCATACTAGACAGTGCAATTTCTTTCCCCAAAGATCAGGAACTTGGCACCATCCAGTTCCACATCAATTAGTTGAGACACTTCCTTGGTTTGTATTCCAACCGCATAATAGTGGTAACCCTTCACTATAGTACCTCAGGCCCGCTTCTTTTTAATCAATGCCACATAATTTCCACCATGGAAGGTTTATACACAGTTCACCAAATAACTGATAAATTAGCTAGAGGCAAGACATAACAATCCACGCCCCACAACTAACAAGTTCAGTTTTTATGACAGGGTTGAATGATAGTTCTCTCCAGAACTTGTATCCAACCAGGCAGAATGGTTCATTTCCTAGCAGAAGACAATCGAATTCCTTCCCAATTGTGAGTGCCAACTCTTTCTGCATGCACGCTTCTTTTTCATGGCCAACTTTGCCCACGTGGTCTTTCCTCAAAAGATTCACGCCCCAGCATGACTCCATTATTCCTTCGTTAGCATGTAGGATTGATTATAAGGTTCAAAAAGCTATACAAGATTAAAGTATGGCTAAAGCAATTTTTAGGCTTAAGGTTAAGTTAGGGTCATGTTATAACCCCCTTAGGTTAACTACAACCCCCTTTTTTTCTCACTGGTGAATTCATAGGTCCCCATTCTCTTCAGCGTTTGCCTCAACCACAACCAACTGTATTTTTATATTAATATTTACATATACACTTGTTCAGCCCTTCAAACATTTCATCATCAAGTTTTTCATCATTACATAATTAGATTAGGGGTTCAAAACTGGGGTGTTACATTCCCTTCCCACTTAGATTAACATCGTCCTCGGTTTTTCATTGTCCAAAACATAATTTCAAAACTTATTTACATTTCAAAAATGTTCAAATTCTTTGAAACAAATACGGGTACTTAGCCCACATAGTCTCTTCCATCTCGCAGTTAGCTTCTTCAGGATTGTAATGGATCCATTGGACCTTTATTTGCCCTATGGTTCTGTTCCCGAGTGACTTTGTCCTTTGGTCCAATATACAGACCGACCGAACCTAAATTTTCCCTCCTGGTTCTACCTGTAATAAAGACCAATCAAGTATATGATTAGGATCATATACATACTTCATCAATAATGAAACATGAAAAATATTATGCACTTTGACAGTGGGAGGTAGGGCTAGCTCATATGCTACTGGTCCAACTCTACTTAGGACCTCAAATGGTCCACAGAATCTGACTGCCAACTTCTTACGGTTGCCCAAACTTAATGAACTTTTCTTGCCTCTGATTTTCAAGAGTACTCGGTCTTCCACTTGGAACTCTCTATACATTCTTCCCTTGTTAGCATAACTTTTCTATCTATCCTGTGCCACTTTCAATTTCTGCTTGATTTTGGCCACTTGCTCCTCCATGTCCTGTAGCATTTCAAGTCCTGTTATCCACTAAATTGCACTTAGTGGATTCCAAGTGAACCGTCGAAGACTTGAAC
>NWUY0304909622.1:0-10801 GCA_004151065.3 Larix sibirica
GGCTCTCGACTGCACTCGGTGGGACCCAGGTGCAAATCGTCGAGAGAATAGCCCATTCCATGGGTTAATATTTTCCCGGAAACTCACTAGTTTCAATGTAACAAAAGATCTAAGAGACAAATTTTAATGTTTAGGTTCAATCACGCTGTTTTCCACGTAGAGGAAAGACGCTGCAAGCACCAACGGGTTAAGAATTGAACCTGGTCCGTGTATGTAAACTACCGCTGGTTATTAACACGACCCATTGACACGAGGCAATTTCCTTTTTCGCAACCCATTCGAGGATAAGGCGACGCAGTGAAGTTCGAGTGTTGTGGTTCTAACCAAAAAGTTCGACTGTTGTGGAGGCGCTGAGGCGAAAGCTTTGCTCCAATGGCCCTTTTTGTTTGTCATGCACTCATTAAACCGGCTGCTCGCATGAATTTCATAACCTATAACAGTTGCTCTAATTCAAGTGAGTGAACTTCTGTATTTCGGCATCCACGTCTTTGTCACGGGAGCACCATTTCTCTAAATGAGTTCACACTAATTTAAGCTTTCATGTGATGCAGCGTGCAACTGGGGATCCGACCCACATATTCGCTGTGCATTAAGATCATCTGTGACTTCACGTTGCAGGGTAACATGCGGAGCTTCAGAATCAGGTAAACTAGGAGTGGCCTGTTTGACCTTTTCATAAATCCAGATTTCAAACATTGCGCAAGACATATAATGACGAGTCTAGAAGTTTCAAAGGTTCCTGTGGTGTAGCAATGATTGATTGAAGGATATCTTGGGCTGTAGAGAGAGTTGCAGAGTTGAGTAAGAGACAAATGAAGTCGACAGAACTATTGGCGGAGCTTCTCAAGACTGACAACCGCCCGCAGTTTGCCCAAGAACACGTGGATTCACTCACAGAAGACTTTTTTCTCGTGTCATCCACGTTCATGGAGATGGTATTTACTGCACACTACCCTACATCCATCTTAACTCACGATTCATAAAGTACCCTAGGGGTATGGAAAAACTCAAGGTGCGAACCTCAATGGTATTGCACCATATTTACCTACATCGAGGTTTAGGGTTTGCATCTTGACCCTCCTTTGAGATCTTTATTTTATTCGCGTTTGTCTCTTTTTATTATATTTAAAGTAGTTTTTTTATTCGCAAGTGTAATGACCATTGGCTGGATGCCGGGCTACTACCCATTCCCGCCCTAGGACACTGGATTTGTGTTTCTTCTCCACAGCGGCCCATTTGCTCATGCATCATGTTGTGAGATTTCCTTACCACCGTTGTATGTCCAAAGGGCTGACACAGGGCGTTTCTGGTTTCTAACCAGTCCGATTTTAAGTTTTAGCTAGTGGTTGTGGTAGTTAAGTTTGTTATTTATTTATTTAAAAATTGTAAAATTGATGTAGACACTCAAGCTGCAGGGCACTCAAAGAAACGGGAGAAACATAAATCCAATGTAACAACGGAAAACAACTAATTCCAGTTGGAACAGACAATACAATAACAAATCTAATTAATCATGGAAGTTTCCAGAATTTGATACATCTCCCTCCTGAGTCTATTAGATGGGCACGCAGGCCTCATGACTCCCTCTTGTAATTCTCTGGCATAAGGTGGTCACGCAAGCCCCTCCGTCCTCCATATTACACTAACATAAAAACAAGGCAACAGGGCACGCAGGCCCCTCCAGTTCAGCCCCACACAGGCATAAAGACCAGAAAGTAGAAGAGCACGCAGGCTCCTCCTGAGAATACCCACTCAGACAGGATCACAGTGCTTCTCTCGCACTCACACTCAGAAAACAGCAAAACAGGCTCACCAGCCTCCAACCAACTTCAGGGTTGACTTCCCTGGTTTTATTCTCAGACTGAAACAGAAACGCTTCTCCCAAAAAACTCCCCCTCTCTGCATAGATCAATCCCTATTTAATATGGGACAGTCTCCTAAAAAGATGTGACTCTGTCTCTATTCCACCTGACCAACTTCTAACGGAAGGCAGCAGGATCCCCTAAATCTGGATCGACAGGCTCCGAACTGGGAGTTCGATTTGGCAATTCTGTTAGGAAAGGATCCACTCATTTCCGTTGTTAAGATGCTCCGCATCATTCTCCCCTTCTTTTAGAACTTATGAACCTCCTGGTTCAAAGCTAATTTATTTGGAAACAACTTCAAGAAGTTGATACACTAGGAAACTTGAGGACTATTTAACATCCAAGTAAGAGTTTGAGTAAGGTGGTAGAACCACCCTTTTGACTTGAAGAACCAAGCCACGGTGTTCCCTTCCACCAGTTTAGATACTTCTGCAACTCATCACATTTCTTCTTTTGCTTCCAGCCTCTTGTTGGATTAGAGATCTTCCTCTTTTGCCAATTTGCTCTTTTCCCCCTTTCCCATCTCCTTGAAGGCTTAGCGGTCTTCCTCACTCGAAATCCATCATGGCTCTTTGCAACACGAATATCACCTTCTATTGCACCTTCACATAAACCATTAAAAACAGAAATAAAGTTAAGGGAATGAAAACTTCCCATAAGTACTATCTCCTTCTCTGCATTATGCCATTTAGGCATGCTTTCCAATATATCTTGTGGGGGGGTCTTCATTTCCTAACTTAGTGTGATGTTCACAAGACAACTTTTCTGCATGGTTCTTCTTCGTGGCATTTTCAGCATTGTCCTCCTTTGTACCACAAATGAACATGTCTCTACTCTCTCTCTCAATCATTCGCATTTCTTCTCCAATAAGGAGATGATCTCCGTCTTCTGACTTCTCATTATCCATGGGATTCTCTATACATTCCTCTAGTTGTTGTTGGTTGGTTGTGTTCTCTAAAAGCAATAAAACTCCATTGCATATGGGGTTCCCAAAGATCTCCATCTCCGCTGCAACTTTCTCTCTATCGTGGACTGCTTCCACTGCTACAACATTTTGGGCCTCCTCTTGTGATAGGCTGCATTCCTCTTCATTGCAGCCTTCAAACTCTTCTCCTCTTGTATTGTAATCTTCAATACCTTCCCCTTCTTTAGGGTAACGCAACTCAACAACTTCATCTAGTTCATCCTCTTCAACTTCTCCCCATTCAGCCTCCGTCTCCAACTCTTCACAAATCTCATTTATTGGCCTTTCCTCTAATAATAATTTTGCCAACTCATCAGGGGATTTAAGCTTTCCCTATTCCAGGAGTTCTATGTCTATCCCATGGCTAATCCTTGCCTCTGTGACTTTCCTCCCTGAAAACAACTCTTTTTCACAAGGTGAGTATTTATCCTTACCATTCTTTTTCACCTTCTCAGAACTCTTCAATATCTTTGTTGTAGATTTCTTCTTCTTTGTCTTATTGTTATTGCATGCCTCACACTCCCTGGACACCCACTTCATCAACTCCTCCAATTCATACTTTAATCCTTGCAACTCCGTTTGTTGGTCTTTTGTTAGCTTTAGTCTCTACCTTTTATTTATTCTTTCTTCCAACTTGACTATCCTCTCTCTCACGTCATGATAAAAATCCATATTTGAAGGCATAGCCAACTAATGCAACATCCTTTCTCAGAAATATTCAACTCCGAAAAATTACTCTTCTCTACCTATGTATCTTTGCACAATCTAGTACTCCTCTCAAATTAACTCTTTGTTTTCAGCAGCTAGCAATAAACCTGTAACAATTGCTCTCCTCTAAGCCATCTTCTTTTAAGAATCAAGTTGCTCTGATGCCACTCTGATGTAGAGCCTGTGGCCGCGGCTCCTTTCCACAATTGGGTCAACAAACTAGTTTACAAAACACAATAATACTAAGAACAGGGGATCTCTCTTAAACACCTGCAGAACTCATATTATCCTAGAATAGGACAACTAAAGAATAAAAGACACGATAGCCTCCAGTTTTTGGGTCTCGAGTGGGAACACAGGCCACACCGACCTCCTTATTACACAATCATAAAAAACGAAGGAAAAGAAGTGGCACACAGGCCCTCTTTTCAAACATCACACATACATGCTCTGAACACTAAAGTGTCAAAAAAATCATGCATGCAGGCCCGCTAGAGAACACACGCCACATAGGGAGGCACGCTATCCTTCACACCACAATCCCATCTGCTTCTAGGATTCCTAATCAAAAACTAATCCCCCCTCAGCGTCAACTCCCTCCTTCATTCCCACGTTGACTCCGAGCTTTTCCACCAAAATCCACCCCTCAAAACTCACAATTAGGTCTCTACTTCATCGACCAACTTCTTACTGAAAGTAGTTGATTCCTTCAAATATGGATCGACGGATCTAAACTAGGAGTTCAAGTGATAGTTCTGTTAGAGAGGAATTCGTTAGCTCCCGGAGTTCCAATGCTCTGCATCAGGCCCCTTACTACAAGAAACATTCTTTGATCATCTGTATATAGAAACATAGATCAATACCCTTGTGCCATCAAAGTTTCGAGCATTCTCATACTTCGCATTGATTCTCTCTCTTTTTTGTGAACTCCACTTATTTGAAAAACAAGTAAAAATCTAAAAAACAACCACCATGTAAAATCTATGTTACAACCTCTTCTATGTATGCCTTGGTCTATGCATTGGTCCCTTTACCAATTAGTAAATAATAATACATGGTTGCCAAGTTACCAAAGATGCTCATCCATCATATTGAGTCATTCTATGAATTGTTATAGCAGCCCAATCAATATGTAATTTGTTGAATACTTAATATGGTTTTCAAGATCATAGAATCCTCATATGGATAGAGGAAGAACACACTCTTGCCAAGTTCAATCAAGACACAATCCACTACGTCGTACATGGGTCGTGAGTATTTTCTCTATCAACATTGCTTTTGATTTGAACAGACCGAGTTAGCTATCCATATACTAATGAAGACCTGCCATTCATTACTAGTTGTGACAAGTATGGAAACCAATGGAATCAATACACTTGACGAACTGAATAAGAAACTGAAGCAGCATCAAATTCAGATAATTTTTTAAGTGCTAATCTGGACAGAGTATTTCGTTGTACTGAATATTAATTGCGTCTCAACAACTTGTACTAGTGAATCCCGGGAGGCATGGAATACATAACTACACAAGTCCAAATTTATGGATTCTCTTGGGCAAAAAGGATTGTTTTTCACAGTGGAGGAGGCCATAGTCATCTGCAACGCTCTGCTTCACCTTGAAAGCGTCAATGACAAGGATTGTACTAAGAACACAAACAGAACCTACACAACCAAAGGTGAACTTCAAGAAGATGCAGGACTAACAAAACATGTATAGCTACCACCATGCTTAGCACCCATTCCAGGTTTAGCTCCTATTCAAGAGACAGATTATGCCTTTCTAGATCGAGACCCAGCTTATGATGCATATGAGCCAGTCCCTTGTGATAGAGATCCAACAGTAGATCTAGAACCAGTAGTCGGTCCAACAGATGTGTATTCGGTTGATCGAGAGAAAATCCCACCAACTTATGTTGTTCTAGATGGAGATGTGGATCCAACAGACACTCGTAATAGAGCTAATGATGTTCGTAATAGAGATGATGTACGAGATCGAGATCCAATTCCTTGTAATGATCGTTATGATAGAGATGAAGAGCCTACTGAGAATGAGCTAGATCCTTATGCATCAATAATGTAGGAAAAGATCTTAAGAGAGACACCTTGGTAGTCCAAACACAATAAAGCAGCATGAACTAAAGATGCAGTAGTAGATCCAACAACATCTCATCATGTTCCGGGTTTTGGTACTGATTCAATAAAGTTCTGAGTTTTGACACATATGGACCTTTTTATGGCTTTTGAGATTGAGATGAAGATTGTTAAGACCCAAACCCAGTTCATATTGTTCATGATCGTGATCGTGATACAGGTTTTGTTGGTCTTGCATCTTGAATCGCTCGTGCATCTTTAACTAGAAGATGAACTGCTACTATTGGGTATGGAACTACTCCACCTAGGTATGTTTATAGGTATGATTACTTTGGCGCTGCTAGCTATGGATCTATATCACAAAGATCTGAATTAGGAAAACGATCATGAGAAGGAACAACTGCATCACGATTACGATCATCGGTACCTTACGAAACAGGGATTGCATATGGGTCATCTGAAACTTTGTCATGATCATGATTAGAATTCGATGCTTCTACTAGATTTATTGGGTTAGAGTCAACAACATATGAAACTATTGTTGTAGGCTATGGGGTATGGGTCGGATCTTGAACTGGACTAAGTGAATCTGGGACATAAATATGTGCTACAACCTACAAGTGATTGCTCTATAGCAGGAACTGGAACTAGAAATGGAACTAGGTAGCACGCAACAATCCTGAACATGATAAAAGGAGCAAAAGGCGTGGGTCAATCCAATATGATACAAGAATTGAATGCAGGCAAGAGTTGATGGAAAGTCCGCCCCCAAGAAAACATGTGTCAAATAAAAGGATCGAAACGCAAAAGAGAAAACTGGTATACAAAGGACGTTCAACCGCTGACAAGCTCTAGATGGCCATCTAATAGCGATCAACCGTTGTCAATCGTTCAATCCTCCTCAAGTAAAAAAAAACATAGACTTCTCCATAGACTTCACCAAAGAGAAAATGTCTTAGTGTAATTAATAACTTAAATACCATATAAAATATAAAAATTTCACGTGAAACTCATGTTATGTACTACTATTCAAGTAACCAACACATTTTTATTGTAGCATGCATCAGATTCATATACATTCATAGCATGAAACTTGAACTAGTATTCATATGTCTAAATTTCACACTTTATTTTAAATGTTCAAAAGAAATCACATAGCTATCATTATCATGAGAATATAACAATAAAATCATATGTTGTCAACACATAAATAGATCCACATGTACATGTGTATCATTTCTATATTAGTCTAATTAAGTCCAAATAAACACGAAGTGAATGAATTACTAAGATAAATAAAATTAGAGTTATGATTGCTTAAGGCTGAAATATGGGGCATCACATCATCTAAATGTTGATTCAAACTATTTGTATCACATATCCAAAATCCCCTCCCCCCCTTTTAGGTAGAGCTAGATGAAGCTTAACACTTGAATCCTAAGCCATAATGGGCAGCTCGGTGTTAATTTTTAACTTAGAAGAAGCTTGGAAAGGTCCAACTTCCTCATCAACTACAGCATCTCTATTAAAGCTCAATTGATTAGTTTCCACAGCAATCAACATGTAAGCTTTATGATTGCCATTGTACCTTATAATCATCATTTTCTTACTCTTAGGATCTAACTTGGTTCTCTTCTCATCTAGATTCCAAGCAAAGGCAATTGAACCAAAGACCTTAATTTGACTTACTCTGGGATTCCTCCCAAACCATGCTTCCTATAGGGTCATTTGCTTCACCATCATCATTGGAGATCTATTCAACACATATACTACTATGAGCATTGCCTCAACCCAAAACCTATTGGAAACAAACATGTTTTGCATCATGGCTATGGCCATCTCCATGATTGTATGACTCCACCTCTCACCTAATCCGTTTTGTTGTGGAGTGTAGGATGTAGTGCATTGTCTTTTGATCTCATGTTTAGTATAAAAATTATTGAATTATTTGAAACATAATTCTCCACCATTATCATACCTATGAGTGGTTATATGACAACCATGTTCTTTTTCTACTAATGCTAGAAAAAAATTAAATTCATTAAGCACTTTAGATTTTAATTTCAAAAAGTACACCACATCTTCTTACTATAGTCATCAACAAACTTCAAGAGGAGATACCTAGCACTAGTGACTAATATCATGTTCATTGGTTCACAAATTTTTGCATGAACCAACCGAATGACTCTTTTTTCTCTCCAATCATGTCCTTCTTTAAATGGCATTGTATGTTGCTTCACTACCTGGCAATCTCAAAACATATCTTGAATCTTATGTTGGATGTCAAAAAGTATATCTACCAGATTCTCTCAAGCCAATTGAGAGACGTAGGTCAAGCTAAGGTGTCCAACCACTTATTCCAAAGTGTATTGTTGTTTGATGCGCTCTTGGTTGTCAATGCATGCTTCTTGACATGTCCAATGTCAACCATTTTGAATAGTCCATGATCCTCCACACCAAGAGTAATTGCCTTATGAATCTCCTTGTCAACTATGTAGCATTTGTGATCACTAAGGTTAACAACTAGCTAGGGTTAGTGTCTCATAATCTTACTAACTAATAATATATTACAATCCATACCTAGAACATAGTACACATTAAAAAAAGGGGGATTTTACCTCCCATGGAAATATGCGCATTTCCTTTACCAACAATTGTGTATTCTTCAATCTATTAAACCGACCTCTTTCTTTAGAACTTCTTCATACGGTCCACCTTGCCACAATAGTGGCATGCAATGTTCTTTTGACTCTTAGTGGCTTCTTCTCCGCTACCCTGATCTTTCTTCTTCTTTACCCATTTACCTTTTCCCATAACATTGGCAAGAAAGGTTGTTATAAACCCTCTGTCTCACTACTATTATCGAATTGTTTCTTCCATATATCCCATTGTACAAGCTTATTACATAGTTCATCAAACTTTAGGTCAACACTTGTAGAGGTGATATTCAAGGTCTCCGATGAACTGCTCATAAGCATGTGGTAAGTTTTTCAACATGATTACCACCATGTCCTCTTCTTCCATCTTATGGTCAATGGTCGCCAGTTGTTCTCATATATCCTAGATCTTGAGTAAGTGCTTATGTAATGATGCACTCTCATCCATCATGATCAAGAACAACATGTTCTTTAGGAGGAAGGATCTACCCTTGTCCAAAGTCTCATGCAAGTCTTTCAAAGGCTTCCAAATCCCTACTGAAGTCTCACCGATCAAGACCTCAAGAAGTATTGCATCTATCAGTGACAACTTAAGCAACATTACTGCTTCTCTGTCTCGCTCATCAAATTTGTCCTGGCCTTTACCCACAACTGTTGGACAAGTTTCTTCACTTAGGAATATAGAAGCCAAGCACCTATGTTCAAAAACGGCCAACATACATTACTTCCACATATTGTAGTTCTTACCAAAGATCCTCAAGCTGCCTTCCAGCATTGGGTAAAGAGGCACCCTTCATCTTCGGCTACATGGGAATTAGCAGCATTTCTTAGAAATGTTGACCTCATTATGGAAAATGAGATATCTATGTGAAGGATAGATTTAGAGCCTGGAGCTTGATGTAAAAGAAGAAAATAAATGAGCAATTAAGTGATACATATACTAATAATGTTGTGTGTATTGACCTAAATCAGTGTTTTGATAAAGAAAAGATGGTGAAGAAGAGACGTTCTTCTGGACAGTAGCACCCTTCATCTGGCCGTGAACGGAGGTCAGCATAACATGAAAAATAGTTCTCCTATGGGCATTTTATGTCACATCTTTACTCCTACTTTTTGGATGTGAAAATTGTGTAACAATAGCTTTCTGGTCCCATCCACGTTGACCTTGCAGACATCAATAAGAAGAATTTCAATTTTCATTTCATTTTCTAAAACTTTCAAATATTATTTTGCAGTAAGATGTATACAGGATACACTTGAATTAACAGGAAACAAACCTTTATTAGTTCAGTATAGGTTATCTCAGATTTGCCAATGCTTTTGCTTTCCATCAACTCCAAGCACTTGTTAGCATGAACCAAGCTGTTATATTGTGAGCATCCATTCAAGAAAATATTGTAGATGGACAGCCCCGGTTTTGTACAAATATTTTCTCCAAGCAACTTCAGCAAATTTAAAGCCTGCAAAATAAACACTAGTTACATACAAATAAACACATATTCTCATATAACCATCTCTAGAATGTCCTAGAAGCAAGCCTGACAACATCATGCTAAGAAAGTTCCCAAAGAGAGAATCTAGTTATTAGACTAAGCAGATCTGAACTAAACAAATAACAAAGATGTTCCCCTAAGAGGCCTTAATGAGAAGCATGAGGCACAAATCAGTTGCCTGTCAGGACTCAGAACAGTTGTATATATAACTTTACTAACCTCATCAAGATAGCCTCCTTTACAAAGGGCACACATAATATATAGATAACCACTTTGGCCAATGTTTAGCTTCTTTTCTTCCATAAACCTCCACAGCTCCACAGCAAACTGTAAGACATCCAAGATTAGGCATGTCGTGTCTTGAAGAATTTTCTACAGAGATTAGATATATCATATAACAAATATTAGTCCCTGTAATGTATACACAGTCCCCCATTAACTAGCTCTAAAATCCAAGGAATAACATATATTATTAATTTCAAACACAAAGGACTAGAATGCAGCCTTGGAAGCGGTGCAGGATACTAGGATAAAAGAATAAATGGATAATGAAAACAAAGACAGAAAAAGGTAAGATACTCTTTAAAGTACTTGCAAATCTGTTTGTCACATAGGCTTGACTACGTGGGCTAGAAACAGTGCAATATTGTAAAGGTACAAAAGACTATTAGCACACTTCAATGCATATGTCCTGAAAACCGTACACAGGTTATTCTCAATGGAAACAAGCATGTACACTGTTAAAACAGTTTTCAGCAATGCGTCATAAATGGGAATTTCCAACCGTCATTTTTAATCTTCTATACATTCATAACCTCAGCAATTTCTGAGACGGCTATTGTGCAATAACAGCTTGCAGAAAACTGCTAATAATTAGTTACATACTGTTTGTGCCCATCCAAATTGCCAAAATTATGCACAACACAAAATTGGAGACAGAAATTGGGCAAAGTTGTTAAACATTATGTCTCTGTTGCACGAGAACCACTCCCGGAGTTCAGGGAACTCGTTCCAGAAGTTCCC
>NWUY0304909756.1:0-11470 GCA_004151065.3 Larix sibirica
CTTCAAGAAAAATAGATGACTTTGTTAGAGACAAGAAAATAGCTGAAATACACTTCTGGCTTGGAAGAAAAAGAAAAACCAAGTATAAGATGTTAGGTGATTGTTTGATAGTTATATGGAGGAAACTATTTATCAGCTGAAGTTCTCCTCTTTTATGACCACAAGAAAATCTATATATAGTTTTTAAGTCATGTTGTGGGTTGAATGATGAGTACAGCATTTGCAACTTGGCCATTTTTTATTATTGAAATTACATTTTTCATGAAATAACATCCTCTATGGATGTCACCGCTATTTATATCAAGATTAAGACTTCCATTGTTATTGCAACTTCTAATTTTCCCAAGATGGTGTTTATTTTGAGAATTACTGGCATATCATGATGTAATATAAATATGATATCTAGAAATTGTCTGCCATCGAAATAATCTTCACCTTTACTCAAAAATGTGGTCATAGTTCAATCTAGAGGAAATGAAGAATGGCCTCTTCCATTAAGAAATGTGGAATGCCCTTTTGTTTCACTAACAAACGATGCAGAAATTTTGTTGATTGACTACAGACAACTGTCCCAATTAAAATGAATAACAGAGGCCACACGCTAAACAGGATATTTAAAGCTAGAAATTAACATGTTTTACCTTCTCTTTTCATAGACAATAGCATCCACCCACAACGTTTGCAATCTTGAGCACAAAATTAACATGTCATTTGGTATTCAAGAACCCTAAAGCTATCAGAAGTTAATACTAAAAAAAATCAAGTTCAGCTTCAACAAAGAAAATGCTCATTCTAGACACAACATAACTCATAATCCTAAATTTTAATGTTGAACTGGCAGCAAGTTCATTCACTACATTACCTGTTGAGATTTGATAAAGATAGTTTAATCAGAAGGAAGAAGACACGAGAATAAGCCAAAATATCAACTGATACATCAATGCTATAGCACGTAATCATCAGAATCAAAAAATCAGAAAAAGAGGAAGAAAGAAGAGGTACCCAAAATCCTTGAGAGAAAACAAGGAAAAGAGTTCGGCTCAGCTCTTCCAAAGGTAGAAATTACATGCCCGCTAAACAAGTTGCTTTAAGCTATTAATTCCTGAAGAAGGCAACAAGGAAACAGACAAAAATATACACTGCCTAAGTTTCAAGGATACTGTACAAGCGACTTAAAGTCTTAAACATAAGAAATAGACTATTCTAAACTTCAATCAAATGATGCTATTCATGTTTATTACCCATTACGTAAAAATAAAAATGAGTATCTGCTACTTTAGATCGGGAAATCACCGAGCCAGTTCCCAAGCTTTTACAGCTGATATTTGCTCTTCCATCTGTAGGACATGTGTTAAATATGAAATAATAAAGAAAAACTATACAAGAAGTTGAAAAATTTTGCAGATGCACTTCATCCCTACAGCATCACAAATACAAGGCCAAACTATAATGCTATACTCAGACAACCAAACTAGGGGCCAGGACCACTTTGTACCGACTGTTAAATTGAGACAAATAAATATATGGTTTTGATTTATTTCACACAACTTTGTTGAGACTTTAATATGAGACAGAATGGACTATATTCATTGTCTGTGCTTTCGTTCTTGATAAGGATCTCAAAAGTAACTTATTAGTGGATAACTATTAAACTAAGCTCTTTGTTTTTAGGAGAGGACAAAAGTCTCAAGTTGTGCAAAACAAGAAAAAATAAAAACTTAAACAGAAGTTCCTCAAAGGCCAACTTCATGCGTTTTGCTTCTTAAAAACTAGATGTATAGGTTTATCCGATACTGCAAGTGACAGAAGGTAAATAATACATACCCATAAAAAGGTAACCCTAATGACGTATATACTATATACAGTTAGAGTCAATGACAGAATGATGAAAGAACATAGTATATTGTATAAATTAGGGAATTTATCATCCATCCTGCAAATTTGTTGTTAATATCCATACATGGGTAAACCTAAACGATGTAATTTGTAATTTATAAAAATATAATTATGAGGTGAATCCTTTCTAAGTTTCCATTAATCCACAGACAACGAGTTTGCATTGCTTTTCAGATGATGTAAGTGTAAATTCTACAACAGGTAACAACAGAAGAAGAGGGTCCTGGCTCCTTTTTATTTTGATTCTGAGCTGGCGAGACTCAGGGCTCAAATGGAACTCTGCAATTGATGGCATGGTTTTCTTGCTGTTTAATCTACAAAAGGCATCTCCAGTACCTGATACTTACAAACTAAATCCTCCACATCCATCCTTAACACTAGTCTAGGAATTTCATTCATTTAATTATAAACACATTCCTGTGTAGATATATAAGCACTTCCTTAAGCAATATAATATATTAAGTAACAGCAATTGAAAAAGAAATATTTTGAGGAAAGGAACATAACATTATACATCAGTTGACCAGTACTATTTCCAGATGATAAATTGGTGTGCTCCCCTTAGGAAGGATATTAGATAATTAAGATGATTATACCATTTAGTAATTGCACAGACAATTGAAATCCTTGGTGGGGTGCATTTGAGAAAGAACATTCAATGCCATTTTGTGATCAGAGGATGAGAAGCTCCTTAGTTTGGCATATGCAGGATAAGGTTAACAATGTGCAATAATGTATTGCCATGAAAATATCCCTTTGTTACAGCAATAAAAGGCATAGGGAGCAAAGAAGAGGATGAGAAACTCCTTAGTTTGGCAGGTGCAGGATAAGATTGACAATGTGCAATAATGTATTGCCATGAAAAAATCCCTTTTTTACAGCAATAATGAACGAACAATATAGGGAGCAAAGGACTGCAGAGCTTATATTAATAAACGATGAGCAAATCCAAAAAAACAGGACTAATAAAGTGCATCAGTAGAGTCCCAGAATTTCTTACAATATTAAAGAAAAAGAAGTGTAGGATACCTGATTACATCCTCTGAATCTGAAGTGTTCTTTGCTGAAATATCGTCAGTAGAGGAAGCTGTTTTCTCTTGTTCATGGGATTCAATAATTGGCAACCCATAAATGAGAGATGAAAGTAGAGGATCTGGTGCATCATTAGAGGAGAAGCCTCCCAAGCGCGAGGAACCTCCAACTACAGAAGAATGCAGCCGCTCCCTACCTGGAGCCGAATTAGATTGTATCCTACCTCTAAGATATTTCCTTCTGCGCTGTCCGTGCCTTGTGGTTAAGGAACAAATTAAAGGAAAAGCATATTTTCAAACTACACTCGAACATTTTGACCAGAACCTGCCATCTTAATAGCAAATGGAGACAGAGATAACCAAAAAAAATCTACCAACAGTCAACACTAAATAAATTACACCCAAAAATAAATCTGAATTTCTCTAGGTCCAAACCAAACAATGTAAACAGTAAAATACATATTTTACTAACTTTGTATAATTAAAAGTACAGGATATCTTAAACAAATGACTGTGCTGAGATGTAATATGCCCCACAATATCATTCCCAACATTAGCCGCACAGACAGGGCATGCCTGCACCATAAAACAAATCAATTAGATTCAGAAAAGATAAAAATATATTGCCTCATTAAAAATGACAACATTGGTCAAAATGGGCAAATGACTCTACTAGAGCATATTGTAGCATTGCACAAGCTGTAATTGCATATAACAGAATGTTTAGTTCATTGCTACTATTACAATCTTTATCTTCTTCCTGCATTGCTATTCTTATATGTTAATAACTTAATAGACAAGGCTTACTCAGACATGAAAGACGGAATGAATGTTGGGGGGACAGTGCTCATCTTCAAATATTTGCACATGCCAAGCACCCAAACAAAACCCTGTGTTTGAGCTCACCCACATCTAGGAAAATACAGGATGATCATAGGCTTGAGGAAGAGATTACCATTACTTTTATATGAAAAGTGGCTCCATCTAAGGAAGCTAGATAAAGCACTGCAATCATTGAGAAAGGTCTCTCTTCTACATTAGAGTTAGACACAGTATGAGGAATCAATCTAAACAGTTTGCACTGACTGAATGGTCAGAACTTGAAAGTGAAACCAAATGAAGTACAGTTTCAAAGCCTACAAGTAATGTTCACGAATAAGGAAAAGATGCATCTGGCCAGCAGGACCTTGGTTCATTGGTGAGGTTGAAGGACCAACAAGCCATCCACCAGGGTCCCATTCTTGTTGTGGTATGCCCCACTAAAATGACATGCTAAAAAAGGATGAGGCTGGGTGCAAGTCCTGGGAAAATTTGACAGAATAGATACCACACAGACCTGGCATCTAAGTTGAAAGAAGTTCATGTCAAGTAGTGCAGTCCTTGGGCGTGTTTCCAGAAGCACTTCCAAAAAGAAATATGCACCTGGATAGAAACAGACTCACAGAGCTGAAAGGAAAGGAAGAACCACGTATCTACTTCATACATTAGTCATATCATTTACACCCTTATCTTTGCATTATCCACTCTAAAATAAGAAAAAGGTGGCAAATTCTAAATGCTGATTCATGATTTGAATGGAGGATTATAATTCTCTCAGATAAAGACAACTTCCATAGGCTGCATGAATTTTCCATCAGATTATATCAAGGAATAAAAAGGAAAAAAACACACTAGAGTCAGTGCCTAAGAGCTAGAAAGCTAAAACTGTTGGTGGTCTTGCAGCTAGTGTTTTGGTCCTTATATTCTAACTAGATAAAGAATGACACCCGTAAAGAAGGAAAAGCAATGACTTAGTTATCTGCATACCGCAACTGTAGTATCAAGGCAGTGTTCCTCTTCAAGATGGCAACAGAGGGATGCTATATCAAAATCCACGTAGCAAAATGGGCAAAGGAAGTCTATGCGTGTATCATCTCCCTCCAAATCGTCCAGGCAAAAGTATTGATCTGTATTCACATAAAAAAGAGCCCATTTAGTTATAAGAATTTACATGATGCAAAGCTGCAAACCTAGGGCAAATGGAGTTCCTAAGTGACAAGAGAGCATCCTTGCACAAGGGTCTCGAGTCCAGATTCATCGTCTAAGTACAAGGGGCAAAATTACCAATTATTCGTGGTATAGATAAGTTTGCTTCATTCAAATGGAAAAGGGAAACTGCCTTAAATCCTTGAGGCTTACAACAACACCGGTGTACAAATTTACTTAAATTGAGTATCACATTTTCAGCTGAATAGATATGCCCACTAAGATCTCAGTTATTAACAGAATGCTCAGATAAGGAGATCTCTTTGAGATGCAGTAGAGGTAACAGGTATGATGCAAAAATAAGCTTAAAAAGATGTACTGATGATGAATAGGTTATAAAAAACACCTAATTTTAAATTTTAATTTACTATAACCAGATGGGGACAGATACCGTGAATCATTTAGTCAACACTAAAATAAATGAACTAAATGGAAGAGGAAGATAAACTCTAGCATGAACGGAGCTTTTATACATAAAGCTGTTCTGAAGCTGATTAAGCTAGTGGTGACGCATGACAGATAATTCATTTGATTCTCTATTACTCAAGTTTAAATTGCCAAAGCCTGCTATGTAAGTAAACCGTGAATTGTTTAGAGAACATAAACAATCATAAAAATAAAACATTCCCTAACAAATGAGTTTCTACTGAAATGTAGCATTACATCACCAACTGTGAGGGCATTTCCTAACACTGACTTTGGAGAAATTTAGCTCAACATATCCAGCTGGGATATCATTTGGTAACAATGACTTGAACCAAAATTTATCTTAACTTTGCTCACATTAACAACAATAACGAAGCTTAACTTAACGTAAGCAGCTGTGGAAATATTCACTTGTAATAAGATTCAACTTAACATAACCATCTGTGAGAGAATAAAAAATAATGTTTTTCCTTGATGACAAAATATAGCCAACGAAGCTTCAGTTATAAACTCCAGAACTTAGAAGTTGCCAAGCGGAAGCACTTGTTCCTGTTATGTTTGAGAAGGTTTTGTCTTGTAAGGTGTTAGCTCAATTTAGAGTGGATGGCTGTCTTTGTCTCGATCCTGGCACATGAGCAAGTGGAAGGTAGCCTGTCCAAGACATTTTATTGCATATGTTTTGGTCATGGTACAGAAAGAAGTAAGGGACAGTCTTGCTTTGTATTTAAGTCAACAAGACAGACTACGTGTATTTGATTTCTTCTTGAAATATCAATACATTGATTTTTTCCTTGGAAAAAAACTAATAAATCATAAATTTTACAAAAATTTATTATACTGTATGCTAGCATTCAGTAACAAAGTCTTTTACCAATACTTAACTTGATACAACCAGCTCTGAGTACAATTAATAAAATGAAATGCTCATTTATTATCTCCAAATAACCAGCAACACTCAACAGATCTTCTTCCTTGAATTTTACTTATCATAGCCGACAAACAAAACATAAGATTTTCCAATCCTCCCGGAATATTCTTTAAACTTCCATTGAATTTATCCCGAAATGTTCATTATTTTCTTCACAAAATAATCAGCTGTAGTGAACAGAGAT
This sequence comes from Larix sibirica, assembly GCA_004151065.3. Lineage (NCBI taxonomy): Eukaryota > Viridiplantae > Streptophyta > Pinopsida > Pinales > Pinaceae > Larix > Larix sibirica. The sequence continues at coordinate 6,491 of NWUY0304909756.1, forward strand.
TTTTCATTAAATTCATGAAAATAATCAGCTGAGATTCTTCAGTAAATTCATAAATAAATTATCTCAGAGTAATCAGCTGTAATCAACAGAGATATTTCCTTAAGTTCACTGGAATTTATCTCAAAATAACCAACTGTACTCAACAAAGACTTCTCTTAAAGTTCATGAAAATTTATCTCAAAATAATTAGCCGTGCTCAACGGAGATTATTTCTTAAAATCATGAAAATTTATCTCAAAATAATCAGCTTTATTCAACAGAGATTTTTCTGTAAGCTCCTGAGAATTATAACTAAAGGAATCGGCTGTACTCAACGGAGATTATTCCTTAGATTCATGAAAATTTATCTCAGAATAATCAGCTTTATTCAACAAAGATTCATGAAAATTATAACTAAAAGAATCAGCTGTACTCAACAGAGATTTTTTCTTGAATTCATGAAAATCCCAAAATAATCAAAAGTGCTGAACAGAGATTTTTTTTCTTAAATTCATGAAAACTTAGTTTAAAATAATCAGTTGACTCAACAAACATTCTTCATTTAGTTCATGAAAAATTAGCTCAAAATAATCATGTGTACTCAACAGAGCATCTTCCCTAAATTCATGAACATTTATCTCAAAATAAGCCGCTGTACTGCAGAGATTCTTTCTTAAAAGTTGACTTAGCATAACCTACAATCAAAACAGAAAACTTTCCAGACTTTCTAGAAAATTCCTCTATTTTCTCAACTCCTTGTATAAATTCCCTCGGTTCCTCAAATCCTAGTAAAAATCCTCCACTGCTTACAGAAAATTCCTTTAATTTCTCCACTTCACCAAAAAACCTTCAGAATTCCTGAGAAAATTTGCAAAATGCGAGGCACAGGGGAAAAAAATTAAAGAAAAATTCGACAATTTAGCGGAGAAAAATTGAAGTACCTGAGTTCAACGCAGCTTGGCGCTTAGCAGCGGTCATGCGAGAAGTCCAGAACTCGGCTTCCATAATTATCACGGAGGAATTGCAAGCAATAATGGCCTTTGCTGAAATAAATACCCCGTATTCCAGGGCACTTGGAAAATGAATGACCAAAGAGGAGTTATAAGGTCATTGGCGAAGAAATGGAATTTTAGAGCACAAATGTATGGACGGCTTGAGTGGCTCTTAAATCCATTCCTGGCCTTGCCTTGCCTTTCCTTTGCCTTTGGTCTCTATCACTTTATATTCTTTTCCTTTCTCTTTCACATGCATAAAAGAGGTGGAAGATTCATGGCGGAGGGGCTTAATATAAAATAAAATAAAGTGGATAAAGAAAAAGTGGCCCCCTATGAGAATGAGTGGGGAACATATGGGTGTGGCATCGTCACTCGTTTATGCTTGTCAGGGGTTAGGGTTTAAAAAGCAGTTTGACAACAAATGGATCGATGCTAAAAACAAACACGGCCTTCAGTTTGGAAAAGAAAAAACAGAGCAAAATGGTTTATCCCAGGAAGATCATCGAGAGAATCGTGTATATATATATTTTAAGAGTTAAGTGGATAGTTTAATCGGTTGAGCCTATTCTTTCAGGGTTGATGTTGGATGTTTTACTTTTAATTTGGTTAAGGTTTGTGCAGTTGAGTTATGAACGGTTATTGTGCTTAGTGATTGAATTGCCTCTTATCTTGATATTTTGGAGAAGAGGGGATCTCACAAAAGTAACTTATAATTTTTTATATTTTGGTTTTTATATGATTGAAAATTGTAATTTAGCTTGAGTAGTTGAATGTTTTGATATTTGTATAAAAGGTTTTTCGAGTTGACGTCTCAGGTGATTGTGTTTGTTGCATACTTTATATGATGTCCCTATCGAATCAAGTGACATAATTAACAACGCTGAGCTTACACTAGGTATCATTCAGAAGATGCGAGGAAGTTCTGGGGAGTTTCCCCATGAGGTTTTCCTTGGAAGATAAGATTATGTATTTGAACATTAGTTGCTCTCAAATGAGCATTGTTGAGGTTCCTTGATTATTGAACAATATGTGAGAGTTTTCATTTTGTTATGGTTTGTTAATGGTATGTGATGTAGGAGCATCCTTGAAAGAATTAAGTTCAAAATGTGTGTTAGGCAAGTATGACATAAGTGAGCATCATATAGAAAATGTAACACAAATAAGCACAATAAAAGTTGTGGCATGGTCACGATGGGAGAAAAGAGTAAGAAATAGTTTAGGTGCAAAGAAAGAAAGTACATGATAGTTAGAGGAGCATGCACAAGTAGATTGCACATCCCAAGAGAGAACATGGCATTCAAGGGAGTGTACAAAAGTAGAATGTGCAACCAAGGAGTGCATGTGGTAGAAGTTAGGCATGTTAGGTATGACCTAGGTGCATTTGAGAAGAAGCGCACATAGGAATGACATGACCGTGAGTGCTTGTTGTGAGCAACGTGAGACCATGCATGATAGGGGAACCCAACAAATGAAATCTAAAGAGACACATTGGAAAGTGAAATGACATATGTAGCTTTGAAGTGCTAGGGAAGACAAAAGGTTGCAATGTAAGCCAAAGAGTTAGAAATGTCAGCTAGTCAACAAATAAAAGGATAAAAATGAAGGTTTTCAAGATAGTATAGTCAGTAGCAACTAGAAAGAACAAACCAAAACCTAAGAGATAATGTTCTAGAGAGTCAACCATTGAAACTTAGGAGAGTGATGAGATCTTAATTTATTTGTATCCTTGTGAATGAGATTGAGTATCATAACCCCCTATGATTGTGTGACCTAGTTCTATTTTTTGTCTGTGAGTTATTGAGCATTTTTGTTTTGTAGTGTGTCTTTGTTTTAACTGATGTGTCTCAAACTATTGCACTTAGTCTACAAAGCACGAGATTTTGGACAACTAGGGGTGTAGCACCTTCAATTGCACTAATATGTTAAAAAGTGATGAGGTAAGTAGTAAATATTAGGTGAATCTTGTTGGATAGGTATCCCTTAGTCCTAACATCTAAGCAAAAGAAAGTATGTGTTATGTAGTCTAATATTTAAAATAATGTTTCTATAAGCATTCCCATAAAATAAAATTAGTGATTGTCGAGAAAATATACACATGTTGAAATATATAAAGTTGAAGGGTAATGTAGACAAGAATATAGTTGGGCTCTCACTAGCATAGATCCATCTTAACGTTAAATCTATTAAGCACCAAATGAGATACAAAAATTCACAACACAAACTTCTCAACGCTTAAAGTTTGGGGTTAAGATGAATCTATGTTGATTTATTTTATTAGTATTATGGTGGGTTTTGTTTACATTCACTGTTATAAAGCTCAACATTTCTTTTTTTTTTTCATTTATTAACGTTACACATCTCATCGATATTGAATTGTAAAGTACACATTACATCTTTCAGTATAAATGTAATAAGAATATAAAATTAAGAATAAATATATCACTAAAGCATAAAAATCTTAAGTCATACACACATATAAGTAACATTTATTTTCACTTTATGTTATGATTATCAAATTAATAAAATTTTATATTATTTTTTTATCGAAAAGTAATCGATACAGATATAAAACTAAGAATAAATATAAAACTAAGAATAAATATAAGCATAGAGATTTTAAATCATAAACACAAATACGTATAAAATAGCATTTCAAATTAATAAAATTGTATTTTAAAATTTGAAAGATAATTTGTTAAATATCTTAAAAACCATTATGACTTTTATAAAACAAAATATCTAATAATTAAAAATTCATAAAATAACCTCTTTAACCCATCATAAAAACATGTACTCGTAATGAACCAACCATGGTTAAGACTTCTAACCATGTTCCTTCACCAACAAGTTTTATGGGATTTGACTACTCTACATTTCTTAGACAAGAAGTTTCGTGGGGAGCTTAACCAAAACACTAAGAAAGTAACTCGAAAAAAAAGTGGTGTGGAATGAACGGTCCATATCAATGAATTAGATACTTCGTACAACCTAGGTGGTGTCTCAACCCCCATTCGCCAAAATGTGAAGTAACATCAAATATGCCAATAAGCGACAAAACTATGTTGGCCCCTTCCAAAAAGATTGCAATTTCAAAGCTATTACAAACTTTGAAAAACCATTATATTAATTTTAATTCTGGGTTGGGATGGTGCTTATAATTTATTTTAAGCTCATGTTTTGGAAAAAGTAAAGCAAGATCTTGAATACAAAGATAGAACTAATGTGTGACAACTACTTCCAATGAAATAAGATCTTTGATGTTTATTTATTTAATTTATTAGTTGAATTCTAGAGTTAAAAAATCAACTCCCATTGATATTATATAATTAAAGACTTTATTAATATTTCCTTTAGCTCTTTCTTAATGTTGGAAGTGGAGGCTTTCTTTTTTGGTCCATACCCAAAAAGCAGGAAGACAACCCATACAACTTTTCTTGATCAATTGCTTATCATGACAATTGTGTTCCACTTATCTCTAGTATATTTTTTTTGGTCACTTGTCATAGTTACAAGTGGTTCATACACACATCACCCTTGATTCTTAGTGGCCACTGGGATTGGCATGTGGTTATTATTTTGAGCTTAATTAGTGGCTATTGACATGTGGTGAACATTTTATGGTTTTCAACTCAAAAGTCATAAGATTCTATAGATGTCAAGATGAGTTATGGTAGGTGATGATCTTCAAACTTGATTTTTAAGTAATTTTGAGGAATCAAGTTTTCTTTTCACAAGAGTTTATTTGAGTTTGTAGGTAGTTATAAAGAAGAAAGAGATTATGTATTATATTTATATATTATATAATTATGATATCGATAAATTGAGAAATTAAGTTTTTTTTTCAAAAGAGTTTATTCGAGATTTTTTTAGGTAGTTATAAGGAAGAAAGAGGTTATGAATTGTATTAATATATTATATAAATATGATATCGACAAATTATGAATTTGAAAAGGTATTCGGATGATCCACGGTGGTCATTTTCGTAGTCGACGTTTCAAATCCCAAG
>NWUY0304909925.1:0-11019 GCA_004151065.3 Larix sibirica
TCAGTAGCATTAGCAATCAAATTCAAATCTGATTTCCATAACTAGTCAATGGCATTTATAATCAAATTCAAACGATGGTGACGATCTTTCTTTCATGAGGGAAACACAACACTCAAAAAATAGAGTACACAATGGAAGTCATTGAATATGTCCAGCTACATCCTAACAGTAGATTATAATCAATGGGAGAATTGACTACTTCAACCTCCACACAAACAATTTTCCCACCCAACTGGATGGGAAAGGATGGAATAATCCCATGCAGACAGAAAGATCACCTGTCAAAAGCAGTAATAAATGTAGGTGATCGAGCAAGTTCCAGAGAGCCTAAGGCTTGCCAATGAGACAAAGCCATGACATAAGTCGACGCACCCTCATCCACAATTGTCCTTCCAATATTATTTATGGCATGGACCACATTGATATAGAAGGCTACATGATATGGAAGATGGGGTTTAACATTTGACACATCGAATTTAACAATTTGGCCATTCGAAGGATCGGGGTTTCCTAAAACCAACAAAGCACCCCTTTATGACGGGAAACTTTGAAGAACCTCGAGAGTAGACATGGCACACAATGTCTAAACTAAGTCCTCAACCATAGAATAGTTGGAGGCAACTCTAGCATTAGGATTCTGTGATGCCCTCTTATAAACGCCTTTCGGCACGTGAGGCATAGTCTCTACCACAAGTTTATCTATTGAATTAGGGTTATGTGGATCGGGAACTTCCTTACATATAGTCGAAGACTCGATATTTCGATAATGCTTGGACCGAGTTGAAAATGAAACATCAAAATTGATCATATTAATATACGATTGATCAGAGAGAGCATTTTGGGTGCACCCTTGCAAATTTCTAGTGGGGTTGGAAGAGCCAAAAGCTAAATGTTGTCCTTGTGGAAAAGGATTATTCAGAACAGTATGTTGCTGCTATTTCTGATTCAATATTTTTTGTGCTTCTTCCATCAAAGAGAATTGATGGGTCAAGTGATATCCTTTGCAAAGTTTGTGAGGGAACTTAACCTTCCTACATTCTTTCTTTGCCCCACCGGCATTATTAGTTTGTTTGGATTTATCGTTATTACCCTCTCCTTTTTTATTTTTGTTCTTATTATTATTCTTTTTCTTCCCACTAGGTTGTTGTTTTCCTTTCAAGTTAGCTTACACAGTATGCACAGAAGTTGTTTGGGAAGGAGAGGTGGCAACAGAATATGCACCTATTGGAGAAGACTGAATTGAAAAACTTTTCATTTGATTATTGACAGCTTCAGCAGCATTGTGATCGACTGAACCAACAATGCCATCAGCATGTGGTCCAGGTTTTGGTTTGGACGGATTTGTACTAGACCTTAGTTCATCTAGAATAATCTCATAAAGGATCCCAGATTGACAGAACATCAAATCTAGTTGTTGGGATTTAAATATTTCCTCTTCTTCATTGGTTACCCCTAAGGTGGAAACATCCTTGGAGATATATGGCATCAAGGATTTAAGAAACCATTCTAACAAAAAATCAAGGAGATAATTTTCCTTAATCAGCCTCTTCCTCCTGCGCTACCTTTGGATATGATCCGAGATGTGGGTAGCTTTGTTTTTTCTGAACCGAGACAACAAATCGGTACCAACATCATACCGGACGAGAAGCTGAAAATGGTTCAGAAATACTATTGCAATATCATGAAATCGATGAAATGATGAACCAGGAAATTCAATATACCATTTCTTGGAAACTCCAATGAGTGTGTGTTGAAATAGTCTCAACCAAATAGAATCATCATTCAACGAATTCGAAGAACATTATAGATGGAAAGTGGTAACATGATCTACAGGATCTTCACCATCTTTGACTTCAAACTTTGGTGTCTAACATCAATTTGGTTGGAATTGGAGGCCAATTAGGGTCGTGACACACTGGATCGTTCATCAGTTTTGATAGATTTGGAAAGTTCAAAGTTTCTAGAAAAGGGATTCCTAGTTGTATGGAAAAAGAAGTAGGGTAGAAACCTTGGGGTGGAAATTTTCCTCCACCAAAATCCCCAAAAGATAGATAAGGGTTTCCCCTTTTCATAGTTTGCATGGCACTTTCTCCTGAAAAATGATTCCAGAGGCTATGCATAGGGTTTCCCCCAACAGGAATACACTACGTACAATTAGGTTGGACCTATGAAAAATTACTCACAGTTGGAATCCTAGTTGATGTATAAAGTTACTACATCCCCCACTAAATAGTGAAAAGTGAGTAGATCTAGCAGGTATCGAGGATGATTGAAAACCACCCATTTTAGTATTAAAACCTGTAAAATAATTCACACCTGAAACAGGACCAACAGATTGGATAGGTTTGGTCCCAAAAGAGGAAAATGACAGGGGAATGTGACTTCCATGCCAAGGAAAATCTCGGAATGGTGCAGTACAACCACTAAAAATAGCAATAGGGTTCGAAAATAAGGGACTAGAAATACTTGCAAAGTTATGAATACCCAAAACTGGAAAACCAAATGTAATGGAACTAGAACCGAAAGGTGATGACAAAGAGGCACCCAATGATTGAGTAACTATAGAACCTATAGGTGAGGTAGTCACGCCAAAAGTAACTATAGGAGATGAACTACCTATGGTTTCATTTAACATCTAAGTAGTGACATGAGGAGGAGAAAACCCTCTTGCAACAATAGTCGAAGTAGGAGTGTGAACCTCTCTCGAACTTCCTCCTAGATCATCCATAATTAATCCTCTTCTAATTCGATAAGCAATTATTGCTTGCTCGAAACCACTTAGAATCTGCACTAGTATTATATCGTTAGGTCCAGTTAATGAAGATTTCAATGGTATTACAAATCCTTTGGATTGCAGATCTTCAACTCTAGTGTGTGGTGCAAAAGTGTATTTTCTTGTAGGTTGTGGTTCACCGAGTAGATCAATGGAACCTATAGGCTCAAAAGAATTTGTTTTGTTTGTTCGGCACTTTGTGGATGTGGTGGAGGTTCCAATGTAACTTGAGGAATATTTTGAATCCTCTTAGACTAGCGAAGTGATTGATCTTCCACACTTAAAATATTTTTAAAACAATCAAGTACTAAGGATAGCTAAATCACTCACAACACAAAGAGCACATCACTAGAAAAAGTCTTAGGAAATCAAACCAAGCAAATAGAGGGCCTTTCTAAGTCTAGTGTAGGTTGATTAAGTCCCACAACCAGACAACAAAGGTTCGAGAATAGTTACCAAGGAATCCGCTAATAGTCCTTCTTGGTGCAATTCTCCCCACAAGTAAAGGGACACCCTCTAAGGGTATTATCAGTTTGGCTCAATGATTGTTCAAGATTAGTAGGAACCCCCCCACCTTCACCTTTTTGGTGCCTAATACAAGATGTTATGGTTACCAATCCGCAATCGATGTTTGAGGGAACATTCAACGATCAGGATTGTACATATGGGAAGGGTAGCTAATCCAAAAACCTTAATGGTACCACCACCTCACAGGGATCAAAGTTTGGTACTAAAAAGATTCCCATACACGAAAAATCCCACAAATTCTTGGTTTAAGTCTTGAGGGGGTGTTTCCCTTCAACTCAACCTCACATGACCTCGTGCTTAACTCAAGTGTTAGTGGAGCTTCCCGACCACACCCTTACGGTGTTGGATTTCTTCCTATCCTTTTGAAAATACCACTAAGTTTAAAATTTTAAATTAATCTTGGGTTGTTATCTAACAACCTATCCCAAGATCCTAATCTTAATCTAAATTGGTGAACCCTATCAAGAAATATAAAGTTTTGATTGATTTTAAATTAAGTATTATTTTTTAGTGGATGTTTTTACTCAGGGGAACATAAGTGAGACTAGTGATGTTCTGACACTTACAAGAAATAAAAGCACGTTTAAAGATATTTAAGCGTAGACAACAAAATTATCCTTAACTGAAATAAGTGTTATACGACACTTCTATAAAACACAAAACTTTTTCCAACAAGATTTTTTTTTTAACTTTTCGTTATTATAACAAACTACTTTGAAAAGAAAAAATAAAATAACAACATTTTCTCTCTTCAAAAATTGAAATAAACAACCCAACCAAACAAAAGAAAAGTGTTTTTTACTTTCTTTTTCTTTTAAGAAACTGAAAACAAATTCAAATTTAAAAGAAAGAAGCTTTTCTTTATTTTGTATTTCCTTTTCTTTTCAAAACGCAAAAAATAACTATTTTTTAATTTTTCAAAGAAAGGGGAAAATTTTCCTTTTTCAAAAATAAAACTGAACTTTTATGTCTAGCTATTGCATGAAAAAAGAGGTATAAAAAATTTGCTTCACTTAATGTACAAAGATGCAAATAAAAGAGAAAAAATTACCTTCTTTTCAAAATGCAACTAACAATCAATAATAAAACTTACAAAGCAATGAACTTTTTATCAATTTGTTGCGATGATATGAACAAAAAATTGAAGTATAAACATAAATATTTTATAAGAATTCAGACTGCTAATTTTTTTACAAAAATCTGTCCAAAAAACAGAATTTGGGGAAAAACCCTAAATCACAAAAGACTTCTTTTTGTTTTTTTTTGGTAAAAATAAAGTGTTGATTTTTTAAAATAACAGAACAAATTCAATCCCTCATAGTCAACTTAGACAGCAAGCCACCCATTTTTCCAATTCCAGAAAAGAGAAACTAAAAAAAGAAGCACAATCTGGTGTACACAAGTTGGCCAAGGCTAGGTCGCATGGATGCGATTGTCCAGTGTTTTGGTTGCGTATAGGGACAAAAACAAGATCTTTTGCAGAACAGTGAATCCTATGGGAAAAAGATGCACATGTGTGCACTATTGCCTGCATACATGCACGTAAAAAGAACAAAATAAAAATTTGATGTCCCAACACCAAAATTTCTTCTCACGAGGGTCCTAAGATGAAACTATACTAGGTTGATATAGGAAAGACAAACCAAAAATCACACAACAAATAGGAAAATCCCTAACTACCCAAAATGGAAAAGCTCCCCAGTGGATTCACCATTTCTGTTTTGGGAATTTAAACTACCCTAGTGGTTTCTAGGCTAAACCATCATGGAGCGATACCCAAAAGAAAAGTTGAAATATTCATACAAGTAGATTCAAACACTTTGCAAGCAAACTTTCTTAAAATTTATAAAGAAAGGTTAAAATTGTAACTTACTCGGAATCCAATCAGTTGATGTAGAATCTCTAGGATGACGCTGCTCCAATCTTCTCACCAAATTCTTCAAGATTTAACTTGAAAATGAGCAAATATTGAAAGGAAAGTAGTTAATGTTGCAAAAATATGGTTTACACATGAATTGTTGAATAACTCATCCAAATTTAAGAATTAAAAACTCTAATTAAAATGCTTAATTTGGATAGAAAAGAGAGTTCTTTTATAAAATGAACAACAAGTTACAGGCATATTTCACCTGAATCTCATTGTGGCACCATTTTCGAACTAAGATCTGATTCCTTCCACCTAGGCCTTTCATAGACTCAATCCAGTTCAATATGAGAGATATGCTCAAAAGAATCACTTCAATCCTTTAGCATAATAGAGACTCTTAATAATGGCAGAAACAATAGTTTCAGATAAAGGAAAGGGGCTTTTGCAGACCGAGGAAAATGGGGCTTTTGGATCTGATTGTAATCCAACATCATGAGGGAACACTCCAATACTTGGATCCTCAATTTCCTTCTCATATGACCCTTTTATATTGATGGGGAGGCATCTAGGGAAGTTATGAGTAATTACTTATGGGAATGCGACAATTGGGAATGACCAAAATCGAATATTTTTCTGTAAAGTAACTTTCTTTTTATTTTTTACCCTCGAACAGACAAGTACGCATTCTAGCCAAAGGCAGGTCCCATGGATGCGAGATAGATACATGTAGTTCGTGTACATCTTGGAAAATACAGTTTTTAGAGAGGTTTTTCCAAGAATAATTGTGGTTCATGGCTGATCAAGCTTCAAGGGAGTCTGCAAAAGAAGTAAATGGATAAGATCGACCATCATATCATCTATGGGACAAGTGTGACAAAAGATGATATAGCAATATCATCAACATGTATATCAAGGCAACCACTTTGCTTGTATGCAAATTGAGATAGTGCCACTTCATAACACACTAGGAGAGTGCCATGCGACACCAAGTCATCACCCTGCCACACCAATAGTCTATTCAGGTGTCGCATGGCATTCTCCTAGTGTGTCATGTGTCACTTTTGGACCCCCCTCCCTCATCAATTCAAAAATTGCATGTGATTTTTTTCAAATTGACATATCTAACATTCAAATTCCACTTGAGGTGTTTTTTTTAAGCAAATATATGTGCCCTATGAACTATTATGGTCCATTTTTCCATATTTTATAGTTCTCAACTTCTGTAATGTAGTTTTTATAAAAACTACAATGTAATTCTCATTTTGTGAACTTCCAAGTGGTATAACGTCTAAATTTGGGCACCATTTTGTGTGATGTATTTAGTTTAGGTGCTTAATTTTTCAAGCACTTTCTATTTGAATAGTCAATTTATTATTTTGAAGTTATATTTCTTACATATTGTAGTACGACTAATCCAAGTGAGACCCTACTTACCATTTCTAACTACTTCTCATGGAAATCCCATATGGAGTACGTATTTAGAAGTAATAGACTTTACTAAACTACCTTGGGAATGGAAAGTATCCCCATTGATGCATACAAGGAAGTTAAATAGGACATTAAGATGATTCAACATGTGGATTGGTATAGATGTTTGGTAAACACAATGAAATTTGAGCTTGTTAGTTCGATAATCAATTTCACTTTAAATCCTAGTGATTTATCTTGCATTAAGGATTTTCTATCTAAGTTTAAGACACTTTGCTTTTTGCTTAAAGAATGTAAGATAGACAAGTAAAATTATCAACTCATAAATGGTATTCTTACTACACTTGGATTTCCTAGAAGCCCTCATTAGTCAAGGGGCTACTTACAAAATGCCCTCACTTGAGGCTTTTTGTGATTCTCTTATTAGAGAGAAAGATATTCTCTTGCATCTTAGATTGATCGACACTATAGATGTCTCTAACAAAGCTTTAGTGGCACAATAGAATCAAGGCTCCAATCATTTGAAGAAGTAACATCCTCACAACAACAAACAAAATAAGGGTTCCAAACCCTCTTGGCCTTCTTTTGATCCTAATGTTGATAATGGAGCTAAGCCAAAAGGAAAGAAGTCTAACAAGAATTGCAATTTTTGTGGGTGAAAAGGTCATTTAGAGTCATGTTTCTTCAATAAGATGGAAGCACTCATAGCAATTATGAAGAAGAACAACCTCCAACTAGATAAATTTTCCTCTCATTCCTCAAAAGGATGTGCTCTTTCTTCTTCCATCTTTGCTTATAATGCATCAAATTCTGATTATTCCACTTAGTGGATTCTTTATTCATGCACCTCTTATCATATGGCTAACAATCAATCCATTTTTTCTTCTCTTAATGAATGTAACACCAAAAAAATATTTGTTGGTGATGATAGATCTCTTAGTGTTAAAGGATAAAGAATGGTTCAAGTAGTTGATGGTCACTCTAATGATGTACTATGTGTTCCTAGTCCCACCTGCAACCTCCTTTCTATCTATAAAATCACTCATGTTGATGAAGGAAAGACCATGGATTTTTTCCATCTCCAAGTTGGAATAAAGAATTTAAAGGATCCTTAACATATTGTAGCATTATGAATAGTTGATGATTTTACCAGGTTGTACAAATTTGACAATTATGGGTCATCTTCTCTTCCTTCAACATTTATTTCTCATAGCAATGACATGATCAGACTTGGTAACTACCCCTCATTGCAACAACTATGTAAAGATAATAAGATGATTAGTATTCCTCTTCTTTCTTGTAGGGATGGTGTTTTCTTGGGTTGCGTTCTTAACAGACATTGACAACATAGCTTTGACAAGTGTGCCTCTTGGCGTGCCTCAACTCCCTTATAGCTTGTGCACGATGATATATGTGGTCCACATCCTTCTTCTGTATCTAGGTGCAAGTACTTCTTAACCTTCATGATGACTTCTCTAGATGCACTTGGGCTTATTTCTTAAAACTTGAGAGAGAAATTTTTGACATGTTTTTGGCCTACAAGGCCCTTGTAGAAAAGCAATCTGGACATCATTTGTAGAGGTTAGGAACAGATAATGGTGATGAATATGTAACAAATTTACAACTTACTACGCTACACAACGAATTTAGTTGCAACATACTATTCCATACACACCACGACAAAATGGTGTTGCTAAGAGAAAAAAATGCATATTAAAAGAAATGGCAACTTGCATGATCCAATTTAAGGGATTAAAACCTAATTTTTAGGTGGAAGCCATTAATTATGTAAATTACATGGTTAATCACACTCCCACAAATACTTTAAAAGATCTAACACTATAAGAACCATGGAGTAACATAAAACCGAATGTAAGCAACTTTGGTGTGTTTAGCATTGAAGCATGGATGCACATGCCTAATCAGAAAAGGAAATCCTTACAACCTAAAAGTGAGAAGTGTATTTTTATCAATTATTCATAAGATGTAAAAGGTTATAGAATTCTTGTACCTGATACAATGTAAGCCATTATTATAAGAGATGTAACTTCGATGGAGGTCTCTCGACATGTGTGCTTGATTCAACATTTAAGTCATTGGAAACACATGTGCCATTTACTACTTCTTCTAATCCTCTTGCTCCTATTATGGATCACTCTTATTCAGAGATTGAGAATGAAAACAATAATCTTCCTGCTCAACTCGACCTCATAATGAATCTATTAAACTTGAACCCACACCATCTTTTGAGTTTCCTCGATAGGTGCACACAATAAGCAAAAAAGTTAGCGATCTAGTCAATAATCATTTTATTCAACATTAAACATGCCCACAATTCCATTGAGCCTCTTCACTTTTGTCTCAAATTCTAGAAACTCTAGATCCAAAAAACATTTATAAAAGCCTGTAGACATCCAACATGAGATGCAATGATGAATGAATAAATCCTATTCCTTAGTGGAAAAAAAAACTTGGAATCTAGTCCCTCTTCCAAAAGGAACAAAATTTGTTAAATGCAAATGGGTTTACAGGACGAAGTATACGGCAAATGCTAGTTTTGACAAACACAAGGCTCGATTAGTTGCCAAATGATTATTTCACAAGTAGAAAGTATTGACTACAATGAAACCTTTGCCCTCATTGCCAAAATAAGTTCCATCTAACTTGTTCAACCTTGTAGCTTCACATAAATGGGAGGTCCATCAAATGGATGTCAAATCTATCTTCTTACATGGCAATTTGCTAGAAGAATTTTATATAAAATTGTGAGACATGCTCATGTATTTTATTATTTCTTACATTATTATATTGCTTCAAGTAGTCATGTTGGTTGGGGCCATGGACTATTTCCCTCTTTGAGGTTTTTAACCATGGATACATCAGTCTATGAATATTTGATCTATGTGTGTGTGCATCATCATTAAGGTGTTCAACTTACATGAAGATACCTTGGTTTTCTCATATTGATGGTATGAAAAAACAACTAGTCAAACTCGATGACTTTAAGGATAAAACTACCAATTTTTTTCTATGTATGCATTAAAATTGTATATGTAATCTTCAACCTAGCCAATAATATTTTCCTTTCAAAACAATGTATAAAATTATTTTCAACTTAGCTAGCGATTTTAAAAATTGTAAGAGTTATCATTCACTAAATAATAATGTTGAAATTCAAGATCTTAATATATCTTTAGGTATTCTAATTGTGATTATAAAAAGTCGATTTCATGTCTATTATCAAATGGTTGTGTGATCCATTTATAAGTTTAATCAGGGTAGATTATAAAATTTTCTCATAAATTTTGTACAAGTTTTTGTATTGAATTAATGATAACATATCACTTTTCAAAAAAAAATACAATAGTTTTATGTTTTCTCGTTCCAACAGATCTTAAACTACTTTCCACCGTGATTCAACATAAATCAATATATTATGTTAAATCAAACTATGATCAATAATGGAACCAATATTATTTAATAGTAGAAAAAGAGAATAGATAGACATGTAAATACAAAAACCATCTGTCATGATAAAATTAACAAATAATAATAAAAAGGAAGAGCATATTATAAGAAAAGTCCATATATTCAATTTTCTTCAAGGCATCATTGAAATAATTTCCATTATGAGCCAACATAAATCAATCTATTATGTTAACTTACGTTCAAGCATTCAAAAAAAACCAACAATAGAGACAATGTTGTTTAATAGTAGAAAAGAAAAGCCAATAAACATGTAAATACAATATCCATCACAGGATCAATGAAGGAAATGAAGGAAATTGTGACAACAAAAAAAGAAAATGATTAGAAAGTATGTCCATTAAACCTCCATTCAAGGCATGAAACCACTTCCCATCATGATCCAACATAAATCAATCTATCATGTTAACTTAGATTTAAAATATGAATCCAAGTGTGCTAGCTTGAATGGTCGAATGTTTTTAGCTTCATGCAAGGTCTCATGGCCAAATCCCTATAATGGTTACCTCTATTGCATGATTTGCTCGATATCCCTACTAAGCAATGCATTGCCCAAATTTACACTAGGCAGCATCCACAAAACATGAGGAAGTGGCCAAAGGTTTCCCATGAGTTTTACTTGGATAAAAGAAGTTAATGTAGCCAATAATGGGAATAATGTTGTGTAATATTAGACAAAGTTAATAAAAATATAAGTACAATAACCATCACACAATCAAGTGATATATGACATTTTGCTAAGAAATACAATCTTAACTAGATTGATATATTTTTAACTAGATTTATTTTGCCTAAGAAATACAATCTTAACTAGATTTCTCAACTACTTGATAGGTCAACTACACTACTTCTAGATAGTCAATGTCACTCAACAAAATACAAAATTTGCATTATTGTAAAAGGATAAGCCCATGGGGGTAGAGCAATTGGTAATGAG